>SJXQ01010938.1:165960-176598 GCA_006408695.1 Aepyceros melampus | reverse complement strand
GATGTTGGGGGGGGTGGGAGGGGGTTCGGGTTTGGGAATATGTGTACACCCGTGGTAGATTCATGCTGATGTAATCAAAGAAATAAGAAAAGAAAAAAGGTAAAAAAAATCCTATAGCTAGAAAGGGTGGTAAGAGGTGGTAGATTATAAACAAGTCTGACAGCAAAGTTCTTGCTAAGAAACAATATGAATTAGAACTTTAGAACATCATCCATAACTTGCTTAAAAAATATAACTCCCAAATTTGAATTCTATATTGAACAAAAATATGCTTAAAATGAAGGTGAAAAAAATGTTTGTTATAAAAACAATAAAGCTGAATAAACCTATGTGATATTTTGAAAGAAATTCTTCAGGAATTAGGACTATAAACCCAGGCAGAATCACAGAAGTGACAGAAGCAATAAATAGCAATAGAAAGGGTCAATATGTGAAAAACAAATACTAAGTGAACAGAACATTTATGATGACTTACAGGTTTTAAAAAGATAAATAGAAATTAGCAAAAACAATACAAAGGATGGGGTAAACTGACTCAAATATGCTAAGGTTTTTGAATCATTTAGGAAGTGATAAAGTAATTGTATTAGCCTCTTTTAGGGAAAAAATGAATGTTATAATCACTAAAAGGATTTAGAAGACTGAGATAACTAACAGTTCTATAAAGGGATATAATGAATTGACAATTCTTGATTAGTGCAAAAGAAGGCAAAAATGGAAAGCATCTGGAACAAAGGAAAAATGGGAAGTAAAAAGAAAATAAAGGTGGTAAATTTAAATCCAAATAATGGATTTAAATATATGTGGGTTACATTAAATACAAATAAAACAGTCCAATTAAAAGACCGAATAAAAGCAAAACTTCATATGCTTCTTACAAGCAATGTGCTTAATATTTACATGAAATCAAAAAGGAGTTTGGCAGTAACAGGATGGAATAGAACATATCTAGAAAATAAGAGCCTAGAATAAAACCTGGCATAGTTATACTAATTTCAGATGAAGCAGACTTTAAAACAAAACATTGCATTTAATGATAATGAATCAACAGAAAAGACAAACTTTGCATTCAGCTAGTAACCCCAAACAAGGTAGAAAATGTAGATAAAAATGTTTAAAGAGGTTTGTGATATAAAGATACCATTTTAAAAGCCACCAGGATGAGAAAGATTTAGAATTAAATTCTGTATAACCTTTAAAGCACATTCCTACTTAAATATTTCAAGATCTTAAGGAAAAAAAATCTTCCAAATTTAATAAAGCCACCAAAAGAAACCTTTATGAGAATAACAAACCAACTAATCAAATCATACAAATCCAGCTTCATTTATGAACACATTCCAGGCAAGCAAGAGCAGTTTGATATTCAAATCTGAAAGAAAACTAAATACATCAATAAATTGAAGGGGAAAAACTGATATCAGTAGATGCTGAAAAGGCTTTAATAATTGGTAGAAGAAAGCATGTTAGACCATACACAAAATTTCCAGCCTAAGGATTTAAATGTGCAACAACAAAAACCAATGGAAATGGAAACATTAAAAAATAATTCAGGAGAATATTTATGCTACATTAAAATTCTATGCACAGAGGAGCCCAGTGGGCTACAGTCCATGGGGTTACAAAGAGACAGACAAAATTGAATATGTGCACACCTTCACTAGGACTGCCTCTCTTTTTTAAAACCTTTACCAACTCCTCAGCCATACCTCTCACAGATTTCTGGTACAGAGGCTAGGTAACCTCAGGCTTTCTTGTACCTGCCTTCTCTGACCACATGGTCAGGGCCCACAGAAGGCGCATCCAAGGACATAGTAGCTATGCAATAAAAGTTTGGCCAAATGGATGAATGATGGCTCCTGACTGTCTCCTTCACAACTCGTTCCAGCCTGCCTGACCCCTGGGGTGATGGCTGGAAGGAGCAGGAAGCAGACTGTGTTTTGGGCAGTAGTAAGAGTGTTGGCTTTCAAATAGAATTGCCCTGGGGTGACTCCTGGTTAAGAGCTCTGTCATCCTGTGCAACTTCTTTCTCTGCAACTTATCCCTGTAATTGCTTTGAACACGACTGTGTCTCTGGTTGCTGTGCAGAAATAGCCTTTGTACTACTAGGGCTTCCCAGGTGGTCCAGGGTAAAGAATCCATCTCCCAGTGCAGGAGATGCAAGAGACACAGGTTTGATTCTTGGTTAAGGAAGATCCCCTGGAGGAGGAAATGGCAACCCGCTCCCATAGGCAGAGGAGCCTGGTGGGGCATAAGCCCATAGGTTCGCAAAGAGTTGGACATGAATGAGTGACTGAGCACGCACACGCGCGCACACACACACACACACACACACACACACGAAATCAGTAGCTCCCCAGGGCTTTTACATGCAGCTGAGATTGAGTACCAGCAATCCTTCATTCTCTTGATCCTAGTAGGATGAGTTCAAGATTGCACAGGCCCAGAAACTGCAAGCATATTTTGGGAGCAGCATCTGTTTTCTCAGGAAAGAATTTACCAAGTTCAGCAGTGACAGCAGGGTTCGGTGCCAGAAGTTTAGAACCCTAGCCCTGACACCAGTTGGAGAGGCAACCCAGTAAGCCAACCCCTTTCTCCGCCCTGTTTCCTCAGTCCTTCAGATAAATGCAAAATAAGATCTCCCACTCTGTCTGCTTCAGACTGTATTGTGAAGTTTAAAATGGAAAATAGCTAGGACTTCTAAAAATGCTGAAATCACACGGGTGCAGTTTGTTAGTGTTCCCATCACCTTTGTTGCTCAGTCATGTCTGACTTGTTGTGACTCCATGGACTGTAGCCTACCAGGCTCCTAGGTCCATGGGATTTCCCAAGCAAGAATACTGGAATCAGTTGCCAGGCCCTCCTCCAGGGGATCCGCCCAATCCAGGGATCAAACCGGGTCTCCCGAGTCTCCTTCACTGTAAGCAGATTCCTTACTGTCTGAACCACCAGAGGTGATCCCTTAAGTCAATTAAATAAGTTCTTATAATAGAGCACAATCTTTGCTATTCACTAGCTTTGGCCACTTTAATTTTTGAACCCATTTCCTCATCCATAAAATGGAGTATCTACTCTGCAGATGATGTATTTAACAGCAAGGCAAACCATAGGACCTGAAAAACACAAGCTATCCTGTTATTGTGGTTGCTATCCCTGTGGTAAAGAATCTGCCTGCCAATGTAGGAGACACAGGATACTCGGATTTGATCCCTGGATTGGGATGATCGCTTGGAGAAGGAAATGACAACCACTCCAGTATTCTTGCCTGGGAAATGTCTTGAGCCTGGCGGGCTATAGTCATGGGACTGCAAAGAGTTGGACATGACTGAGTGACTGAACAATAATTCATTTGCATTTTTTATCATTACAAAACTGTGAGTAGACTCCCACGAGTCCTTGATGGCAAGGCTGCCAACAAATCCCATCGTTTCTCATGTGAGCAGACACTGGCAGCCACGTGGCCCTGGTGGGATTGTGGTTTCCACTTGGCAACTTTAAAACTTAAAAAAAAAGACTCCCAGGGAATCTCTGGTTATGAACTGAGCTGGCTGAGGTGACGGGTGCAATGCACTTAGCTGCCTGGGAGCCGTCTCTGGCTTCCACTACCTGGGATTTTCTGACTATTAGGCGTCTGACAGAAAATCAATACTGGCAACAGGTGAAGGTGTGGAATCAGCCTAAGTGAAGCGGGTTGAAATCCTCTGGCATGTTGTATCATAACAGGATGAGGAAGCTTACAGAGGTGCTGGCTCTCTTTGAGTCCTGCCACCATCCACAGTCCTTACCTCTGGCACCTTTCTCTACCCCCAGACACTGTGCATTCTCCAGTACTGGGCTCTGTTTTCTTACATTGACCACAAGTCCAGTGATTATAAACATTGAGGTCTCTGGGAAACTCAAGATGTAGAAACTCAGGCACTTGAATTTTGTGAATTTGAAAGTGTAAGATGGGAAAAGTGTTTGAAGATGGCTATAGCAGTTGTTCCCCTGGTGACTCAGTGGTAAAGAATCCACCTGCAATGCAGGAGACATAGGTTCAATACCTGGGCTGGGAAGATCTCCTTGGAGAAGAGAACAGCAAATCACTCATTATCCTTGCTACAGTCCATGGGGTTGCAAAGGAGCTGGACATGACTTAGTGCTGAACACACACATAGCACAGTTCTTCTGTTTTGAGTCTGTTGGTATACATGTATATTCTTATTTGTGCAAAAGAATACAAATTTATGTTGTCAGGTTGTGACATTAACAGATTTTTCTTTCCTAAAGCAAAGCTGAGAATTACTACGCTATAACACATCTTGCAGCAAATAGAACAATTGATTGAGGATGTCAGGGTTCAGCGCAAAAACAAACAAAAACCCACAACAGAAGTCTACTTAGAAGGCATGAACTGTCATTTGTAAGTGAGAGTCTGAAATACTGTTCCACTTACCCACTGATATCGTCCAAACAGCAATTATTTTCAGAAACGCCTTAGTTCTGGAGTTGAACCGGCTGTGATGGATGGGGTTCTGAATGGCAACATAGCGGTCCAGGGAAATGGCACAGAGATGCATGATGGAGGCCGTGGAGAAGAGCACGTCCAGGTAGATCCAAACAGCACAGAGCTTGCTGGGCAGAGGCCACCGGTACCCTGGGACGCAGAAGGTTAGCATTAGCTAGTGACCTTGAGCTTCTCTGGCACGTGAAATTTACTCTGCTTGTATAGTTTTCATCCTGGGGAAAGGCACGGTTAACAGCAAAGGGCAACACGAGATAGTTTCAGCACTTCAGAGCAGCCTGATGTCAACTGTACTGAAGTAGAGTAAGACTGCCCTGGTTGAACGCAAGATTTGAAAACTTATAGCTGGAATCATGCTGGTGTGTTTGTAAACTCAGGCTGTGTCTCTTCTATCGTTCTGTCTCCCCTACCTAACAATATCTACTTCTCTTTTTGTTTTTAATGACTTAGGTCGGGAGTTATGATGTCCTTTGGGTTCCTCTATCAGAGAACCCTGGGGAATTCCATGGACAGGGGAGCTTGCTCAAAGAATCCTATTAGCTACTTACTTATTGACTTATTTTTTTTTTTTTTCAGACTGTAGGTTTCCTGAGGTTAGACCATCTCTAGCCATTATTACAATTGCTCAGTCTTGGCATTTAGCAGTCTGCCAAAAATGCTATTGGTGTGAATGAAGAAATGTTTAAAAATCCATACTGGGCATGTGTGCATGCTAAGTTTTTTCAGTCGTGTCTGGCTCCAGGCGACCCATGGACTATAGCCCACCAGGCCCCTCTCTCCCTGGGATTCTCCAGGCAAGAATACTGGAATGGGTTGCCATGCCCTTCTCCACAGACTAGGTATATGCCTTCATGAAAATGAAGCTTCCCTTTAGGGGATTAAACTCAAACTGGAGGGACGTGAGGTGGGGCAGGAGGGATGAAGACAATGGTGAAGAAAAGGATGGTATTCTTCTGAGAACTGTTTCAGGGAAATGATGCTTAAACTTGAAGGAGCCTCAGAATCTCCGAGGTGGTTTCTTAAAATGAGCCACTGGAGCCCGCCTCCAGGGGTTCTGATTCTGTGTATGTGCAGCGGAGCAGGAAGAATTGCATTTCTAACAATTTCCCAGCTGGTACCGATGCTACCTGTTCAGGAACCACACTTGGGCAACCACTGCCTGGGGCCGTGGTTCTCACCCAGGGGTGCACATTAGAATCAGTTGAACAGCTTTTCTGGGGCTCCTGATATCCAGAAGGGTGGGTGGAAGTTGGACCTCAACATTAAATTGACTTAAAGCTACGCCAAGGATCCTCTGTGAGATGCAGGGCAGGAAGTCACCTGCTATATTAAAAAGATAGGGTATGTCTGAGGGACACACAGTCTCCTGTATCTGTTTCAGAGGGAGATCAAACGGTTATAGGAACCTTCATTAGTTTTGATGACAATCTAAGCCGTGGTGTTAGATCCGCACACATGTTAAGGAAAATTATGAAAACCATCTTTCCCCACGCTCTGGACCCACAAAGCTGAACAAAGTCTCTCTTCACAAACCATCTCTACTAAGACGCCACCACTGATGTTTAGAAAAGTTAAAGTGCAGGAGACAGGTCTGACTTGGCGCCTTTCAAGCTACATGCAGAGGCTTGGCTCCAAGGAGAGCCCAGTGCCTGGGAGGAAGCCACCCGCTGCCTGGTCGGAACTGATGCTGACCGTGGGAGGAGTTTTCTCTGCAGGGAGACAGCGGCGGACCAGTCTGGGTTTCCGTGGTGGGGATAAGGAGGGGGCATTTCTGTGGAGTCCTAGGGATCAGCCAAGGGAGAGGCGCGTGTCTCTACGGGAATCAACTGCGCACAGAGCCTCGGTCACCAGGGGGCGCCATTGCACCCCGAGCCGGCGGCGCCCAGCTGGACTCGACTTGCTAACCTGGCTGACATCTGCCAGCCGCACTCGCCGCTCTCGGGTACCTACCCCTCCCCGCCTCCCACCTGGGCTTGGGTTCCCGGATGGGTCCTCTGGGAGTCATCTCCCACTCCTGGAGTTTGCCTTCCACGTGGCAGGGTTTTAGGAAGCGGGGACCTCTCCCGGATATCTGGGAAATGACAAGCGAATTTAATCAAATCATCCTGGTGTGACATTTTGAGTCGTCAAGCGGGGGCTGGCCTTGCAAGGAGCGCTGTGGACCCTGTGCAGACCCGACGCCCACGCTCCCTTGCTCACCTCCTTCCTCCTCCATACTCCTTGGGGATGGATTGATACACATATTTTAGCTCTTAAGACATAGCCAGAAAAATCCCTTAAATGCCCATAACCTGTTTCTAGCTCTGGGTGATGGGCCTGTGTTAGCAGTCTCAATATTCTCCCCTCCTCTTTCACTGTTAAATGGAGAAATCTGGTTGTATTACTCATAATTTGGAAAGAATATCACATTCTGCTTCCCGCTGAAGTCGTCCCAGTGTTTGCTGACTTGCTGAGAGGTTTGACTCTTTCAAACTCCACTGAGAAGAAGCAAGATGAATCTCTTCCCATGTGTTTCCCACCCTCCTCCAAACAATTCGGGAGGAGTTTATGCCTATGCATTTTTAAAGAGCTGAGGGGTAGAATTCAAAGGCACACCTCCAAATTAATGCTGCTTCAGGCAGGGAACAATTAAAACTGGTGTAAGTCATTTTTCTAATGGAGACGCTGCATATTTTAACATTAAACCCACTGCACCACTAATGTTCTCTCTGTAAACATTCCGAGGGAACTGGAAAGGTTTTACCACTCCATTAGAAGTGCCGAAAGCAGTGTGACCAAGATCAAACTGGCCTGTCTTGAAGGCTGGGATATTTGGTTGGGAAAATAAAGGCTTGAAAACCAAGTGGATTCAGATATGACAGATGCTATTGCTTTAGGATTGTCTTGGGACCTTTATAATTCTACATAAAATGTATGTGCTTTTAAGCACAATGCTTTCTCTCCCTGTGTAAACTGTATATGTTTCAAAGCACAAAACTCTCCAATGATCACAGCGTACAGTTTGTCTGATCTTTTAAAATGTGATCTCATTTTAAAATTTAAGTAGTATAACATGGTAGCCCCTCCTCCATAAACAAAGCCTTACGCTTAGTTGGTCCCCGGAGCCCGGACTCATCTGCTAATGACATGCATGCGTTTTGTTACCCATGTGGGTGCAGCTAGGAAGCTAATGCCACTCACCATAGAGGATGGTTAACATGGACACGGGCATGACCAGGAAACCCAGCAGCATATCAGCTATGGCGAGTGACATCAGGAAATAGTTGGTGGCATTCTGCAGCTTTTTCTCTAGGGACACTGCCATGATGACGAGTATGTTTCCGGCAATGGTTAGTATAATCACTACCGTTGTCAACAGAGCTGACCAGTTCTTTTCCTGGAGATGAAGTAAGGAGAAGCAGGGTGGTGAGAGACAGCCCTCACAGGAAAGGTTGGTTCGATTTTCTGAGTCCACGGTCCAGTTAAATGCATCCGAAGTGTTACCTTCTCCGGAGTTAAAGTCAGTATTGTAGAGCCTCGTGTCAGCACGTAATTGCATTAAGGAGTTCATAGTGGAGCTCAGAGAAGTGTTTTCTTCACAGAGAATATCCATTTCTAAGCCGGAACTTGTAGCAGATGAAGTGTAAGAAAATCCGTCCTGGTTACAGGCTCTGATCACCATTCAGCTTTCCGCCTCCAGCTCCGTCACAATGAGGCTGGCGTATGTGCTGGGCTCCCTCGCTTGGCTTTACCTCTTCCATTATTACAATGGAAGCTAAAGAATTGAGGTGGCTTCTTTATAGTGCTTTCCTTCACAATTTCAGTAGAATCCTCTGTCTAGCTTCTTTCCTTTTTTCTCTCCAAAGCAAGATCAAAAAAGCAGCATGAACTTTTAAGAGAGAGGTTGCTGAGTTTTGAGGAGTCAGGGAGAAAAATATGATCCTGGCCAAAAAAAGAAAAAAGAAAAGTTTTGTTAACTACCAGGACTGTCATTTAGCTCTATCTCATTCCATTGGTTACACTGATCATACTAGTTTAGCCACAGCAGCATTAAAATAGCATTCATCCCAAACAGTGGGGCTGCAGGCAGCCTACAGTACGGCAGGCTATTAAAAACACATCCAGGGTTAATCCCATAGTAAGTAGAGTGGTACTTTGGGTTATAGTTGTCAGTCTTGGGCTGCATTGCCCCGGCTGCCTTCAGGAATTTCAGCTTGTATTCTGTGGCTTAGTTAATCAAAGGGGGGGAAAAAAGTCTTAAGGATCAGCAGACAACTTTCCACACTGGGAATTCTCATCGAAACAATTCCATGGCGGCCAAGCAGCCTTTCAAGCCAGAAAGAAAATGACACAAGCGTAAAACACAGCAAGCCAAGCGGGAGAGCGCGGCAACTTACCCGGGTCCTCAGGGTCCGCCCGGGAGACACGCTCGGCTCATCTGTGACTCGCTGCATCTCTCCTGGTGATCAAGCCGGCAGAGAAAGCCCCTTCTCCCCGAGCGGCTACTGCCAGCATCGTAGTAATTCGATTTCTGTTTTGCTGACTTCAAAACTGTCTGGGAGAGTCGAGCCAGTGCCAGCGTTGCCAGGTCCGCGGCGGCTCCCTCTGCCCCCGCCCGGCTGGGTGCTCCCTCCCTCCCGCGGGGCTCGCCGGCCCGGGCGCGCGGAGACATGGTCCCCGGCCGCGCGGACCGCGTCGCGGGCTTCCAGTGGGCAAGCCGCGCGCTCCGGGGACTCCCGCGTCCCCGGCACGGGACTTGCTCCCCGCCGCCGCCTGCTTCACTCCGGCAGCCCTCCCTCTGTCTGTGTCATAAACTGCAAGGTAGCAACAGTCAGGGAGGGCGGACCAGAAGGGCTGGTGTTTTTTTTTTTTTTCCATTTGTTACATATTAACAGTGGGAAGTTTTCCTTTTTTTTTTTTTTTTTAAATTTTAAAGAGTAACGGGAGAAATCGCCTTTGGTACAGATTCCTAAGGCAGGTAAGCCCCACTGTGATATTGTTTAGGGTGAAGGGTGAAGAGAGAATGTAAATAAAGGCGGAGAATGGTTATTTCCTCGGAGCGCTGGTGCTTCCAGGCAGAGAGCTTATTCCTGAAGTGGAATTCCTGACATCCGCGATTTGGGCTCAGAATGGCTAGCAGATTTTTGGTAATAACGCTGAGAAGCTATTAGTACTATTTTTTTTTTTCCTTCAAAATTTTAAACGCACCATTCAACTAGCTTATTTTCTTCAGCAGAAATATAGCCCCTAGAAGTAATCTAATACCTCACAAGGGGAAGAGAGTAAGTTTTTCCAGAGATAACACTAAGAACAGTCACCTTTACTTGTAAGAAAGCCCCTTTTCAGATTTTTAAATAAGGCAGATATGTCAGGAATCTCTGTGTATGTATATGGGAAAATGGATTCTTTCCTGAATAGTTGAGGTTTTCTAGGTTTCTGTCCATCTTTTAATTCTTTACGTTTTCCTTAGCCAAATACACCTCCTCTCGCATTCCTTTAACATGTTTTTGGCCAATCTGCGCCTTCACGGTGGGTTTGCCTCAGATATACGTTGCCCAGCAGGCCCTTTCATCTCTAGCCTGGGAGATGGTGGCCTGAGCATCTTCATTTCCCCTCATCCCGTTCTGCCCCCGCCTCTTCCCGCTTACTTCCATCCTTCCACTCGGTTGAAGAATCACCGTCTCAGACAGATGGCTGTTTTCCACGTCTCTTCCCTACTTTTCACTGCCTGATCTTAGAAGTCTCCAGGGCCACCTCTGTGTACACATTTCTCAAATCTCTTCTCCAGCCTACAACCCTCACTTCTTTGATTAAAGGCTGTATCATATTCTCCTGGGCTTCCCTAGTGGCTCAGACAGTAGAGTCTGCCTGCAATGTGGGAGACTGGGGTTCGATACTTGGGTGAGGAAGATCCCCTGGAGAAGGAAATGGCAACCCACTCCAGTATTCTTGCCTGGAGAATCCCATGGACAGCGGAGCCTGGCGGGCTACAGTCCATGGGGTCTCAGACCAGTCAGACAGGACTGAGTGATTAACACTTTCACTTTCTCATTGTCTCCTGGGCTGGAGCAGGAATCCACCCATCTCTGCCCTCCCTGTCTTCCCCCGACTCCTCTGCTTCCCTTGTAGGGATGGGATGGGGTGGGGTGGGAGGG
>SJXQ01010938.1:140899-165792 GCA_006408695.1 Aepyceros melampus | reverse complement strand
GGTGATTGCCACGTATTATAGAGCCAGCTGCGGAGAGAGCCCGGGCTTTTGAATCAGAGTTCCCCAGGTTTGAACCACAGCTCTGTTACTCACAAGGAGTAGAACCCCAGACAGCCAAGTTGCTTCATTTGATTGTAGTAAAACTAAAATGTGATAAGGAGTAGAAATATTTAGCCTATGTCTGACTGCTCTGGAAGAATGTTAGCCACTTTAATTCTTATTAATATTCTTACTGATATTACTAAACATGGCGCTTTGTGCCAACATTCCTTCAGTCTCCCTAGGGCACGCGGCTCCTGTCTGCTCATCCCCCACTGCTCCCACTTTTCAGGCTGGGACTTTTGTTCACTTCCCACCAGCAGCCTACATGCAGATGAATTTGTCAATTTCTGATGATTTTAAAGCATTTTTACTCCAGTTTACTATGTCTGGAATACTCCCCCCACCACTTTTGTGTCCACTTCGCAAATTGCTACTCAGCTTTCAAGGCTCAATTCCAATGTTATGTCCTCTGAATCCCAGGCCAACCGTTACCACCTGTGTGATGTGGGTGAAGCTACTAACCTCTCTGTGCTGTGACTTGCTTATCTGTAAATAGGATGTGATAGTAATATCTACCTCTGAGGATTGATTTGAGGGTTAAGATTCATGTATTTGCCTGGAACATTTTACACCCTCAGTAAAGGTTAGTTGCTGTTGTTGCTATTGTTGTTTGGCTTACTGTTACAAAGCTTTCCATGGCATTCTTTCCACATGGAGGCAGACTATAGCACCTTCTATTTGAACGTGTCTCACATTGCATGCAAGCACTAGAAGGGCAAAGACTGTTTTTATTATTCATGGTATATACAGTTGGTTGGAGAAGGCAGTGGCACCTCACTCCAGTACTCTTGCCTGGAAAACCCCATGGACGGAGGAGCCTGGTGGGCTGCAGTCCATGGGGTCGCTGGGAGTCGGACACGACTGAGCGACTTCATTTTCACTTTTCACTTTCATGCACTGGAGAAGGAAATGGCAACCCATCCAGTGGTCTTGCCTGGAGAATCCCAGGGACGGGGGAGCCTGGTGGGCTTCTGTCTATGGGGTCGCACAGAATCAGACTTGACTGAAGCGACTTAGCAGAAGCAGCATATAGTTGGTGCTTAGATGTGTTTGTGGAATGAATGAATGATTTAGTCACTTGTTTACATGTCTGTTGTCTTTATTAGACGGTGAACTTCTTATTCATCTCTGTACCTTCAGTACCAAACATAACGCCCCCTAATGGGATGTCCTTGGTAGATGCGTTATTAAGGAATAAATGAACTGATTCAGGGAGAAAATTCTAACTCCTTTTTTGTTGTTTTATCCAACGGGATACTAAATTTTATTTATAAAAGGCGAAGGAAGCAACAAGGTCCCACTGTGTAGCATAAGGAATTATATTTAATATCATATAATAAACCATGATGGAAAATAATATGAAAGAGAATATGTATTTACATACACATATATGTATATATTATATATGCATGTATATATGTATATGTATGCATATGTGTCGGAGAAGGCAATGGCACCCCACTCCAGGACTCTTGCCTGGAAAATCCCATGGGTGGAGGAGCCTGGAGGGCTGCAGTCCACGGGGTCGCTAAGAGTCGGACACGACTGAGCGACTTCACTTTCACTTTTCACTTTCATGCACTGGAGAAGGAAATGGCAACCCACTCCAGTGTTCTTGCCTGGAGAATCCCAGGGACGGGGGAGCCTGGTGGGCTGCCGGCTATGGGGTCGCACAGAGTCGGACACGACTGAAGCAACTTAGCAGTAGCAGCATGCATATGTGTATATATATAACCAGAAACTAACACAACATTGTAAATTAATTATATATCAATTAAAAAATTAAAGTATAAAATTGAATTACTTTGAAAATCACAAATGAAAAGAAAGGCAAAGGAGAATATGATATATTAAAAAAAGAAACACTTTAGTGTTGGAAAGTGACTTCTAAAGCTTTTTGATGCTAAATCTTATTATACTGAGGGCTGTGTTAGCAGTCTTAAGAAAGCTCATGTTCTCAGACCATTATTCTACCTGAAAAAAGTTAGGCTTCTAGTCATGGTAAAGGTAGTCGTGTGAGTTTCTTGATATATAGTTTATATTATGAGGGAATTCTATTAGTAACCATCTGAGATAATTTGTAGTTTCTATTGCAGTTTCATGAATTCTTTTAAGAACAAAACAATATGGGCAAAATCTCAATCCTTGGCTCTTGGTACTTAAACAGAGCTTGTTTATTAACAGCGTGAGAATTAGACTTGGTCAGGACGGTTTCTTGCAGATCAGACACCCCTTTGGGCCTGGTGAAAAGGGTGTGCCCCGGCTGCTGTAGTGGACACTGTGGTGTGTGGCTCATTTCTCCCTTCAGAGCTAAGGCTCTCTCACTCTATCTGCTGCCGGAAGTGTTGGCAGCTGTCAGCTCTCAGCTGATCGCTTCCCTGTTCCAGAGTGCCCCACCTTTGTGGTGGCTGCATCACAGTTAAAGTCCTCTCCCTGTCTGGCCCTGCTTCCCTACAGCTGTTGGTCTGGAGCTTTCCCTAGTGAATCTACACACAAGGGTTCGTGAGGAGCCCAGCCTAAGACTTCCAATTTTAAACGGGTTTCAGCGCCTTTATGCCACTTAAGGAAGACTTGCATGTTTTACAGAGACAGAAAGATAATTATTGTCTATATCGATGAGTGCTTTCTTGCTACTCACTTGGAGTTCTTCAATAGATACTATCTTTAGGTAGTAAAGATGGGGTTTACTCTCTAATTATTACCAGAAGGAATTGGAGGTCACTAATATAAAAATGAAATTTATTATTTTGGGCAGAGGTACTCCAGTACTTAATTGGGCTTTCTCTAAGTGTGCATTTTACAACCAGTTTATTCTAGGGGATTCACTAAAAAATGTTGATTTTTATGTTTGCAGTGACTGACGTTGTATATATAGCCCTTGTTTGAATTTTTCCAGGCTAAAGTTACTGGGTTCTGAAATATTAATGCCTTATAAATGTTAATATATGTAAGACAAAATAAAGCCTTTGAGCAATTGAGTCTGGAACATACAGTATCCTGTAGCCTCATCTTAGGAATTTACAGTGCACGTGCTAAGTCACTTCAGTTGGGTCTGACTCTTTGCAATCCATGGACTGTAGCCTACAAGGCGCCTCTGTCCATGGGATTCTCCAGGCAGAAATACTGGAGTGGGTTGCCGTTTTCTCCTCCAAGGAGTCTTCTTCACCCAGGGATCGAACCTGGGTCTCCCACATTGAAGGCAGATTCTTTACCACTGAGCAGGGCACAGAGGTGTGTTAAGGGCTCTGAGAGATCCTGCTGTGAAGGCATTTGCTTTCTATTTTTTCCCACTCCCCTTCCAGCCCCCAGAGTACTCATTGCAGGAAACTTCTATGTGTTTAAATCACATTATATTTTGCATTCATTAAATTGTTAAGATCTTAAATGGTTTAATGCATTTTGATAAATATATACATTCATGTAACTATTACTCAAATCAAGATCTCTACCATTTCCACCATGGTGTAAGTTCCCTTATGCCCTTTTCGGATCTTCATTTAAATGGAAGCATGTAGTACGTGCTCATTTGGTGTCTGCCTTATTTTGCTTAATAGTATGACTCAGTCATTCATATTGCTGTGCAAGTATACTGATTTTTTTTTTTTTTTTAGTAGATTGCAATCTGGGAAACTTAAATGGCCTGGATGTCTGGGGTAGTCACTTGATTTTATTCAAAGAAGCATAGACTAACTACCTCCTTCTTTTGTCTGTCCTTTTATGTTTTAAAGACAGTGGCCACTTTAACCTCCGCTTAGTTGTATCTGATTTTGTTCTGAATTGGCAGCATAGAATTTATTTATTCCATGTTCTTTCTTCATAATATGCCCCTGAGATTTCTATTACTCAAATCTTACTAATGGTCTAAGAATGAGAAGAAGAAAAAAATCACAGATTTCCTGAGTGGTGTGTAATCAATCCATCATTTCCTTTGGATGTTCCAGTTTTGAGGTTTGGAACAAGCCAGGCCCTCTGACCACTGCACTCTTGAAAGCAGTGTCCTGCGTTGCCTTCTGTTAATGCCACTGGCGTATATGAAAAGAAACCACTGCTTGAAATGAGCTAATGATCGTGTCGTCTGTCTTTTGAGTTTGCCAACACAGGTGTCTAGTTTTAATAATACTCATTAATTTCACAGATAAAAACTAAGTGCTGTGTCAGACAGTTTGAGGAGCTAATACTGTGAAGATGGACAATATTTCTGCCTTAATTCATTCACTTGAGTTTTTGGTGGTGGTGAGCATAAGTATAGAGTTGAGGTATAAGCTTGACTGTCCGTGGTATGTTGATGGTACTTGAAGTCTGAAGCTCAATGAGATCAGGCAGAGAGTGAATGGGATTATGAAAGCAGAGAGGTTTGAGGGCTGAGCCCTGGATTACTCCAGTCAGGGAGGTCTAGAGGGACGGTCAAGAGGGCTGCATTTTTGTTGGAGAGTCTAGGGGAGCTTAGATCTAATTTTATTTTCCAATTTCTAGCGAACATCTGTGCTCCTTGGCTTCTGTAGCCCCTTCTTCCATCTTTAAAGCTAGAGGCTGGAAGGTGATTTCTTATGCTGTCACCTCCCTGGTTCTCTGAAGCTGAGAAAGAGTCTCCACTTTCAAGGATTTGTATGATTAGATTGGGCTCACCTAGAAAAATGCAGACTACTCTCTTCATCTCAAGACCCTTAGCCTTAAACACACCTGTGAAGTTGTGCTTACCATTTTAAGGTACCGTAGTCACAGGTTTGGAGGACTGAGACATGGGCATCTTTGGGGGTCATTACTTAGTCCACATCACAGTACTTTAAGCATGCCAACATTTATACTCTAAATCTTAAGGGTTTGAAGGATTCAGCAAACAACAAAATCCCTTTGAGAAGTGGTAAGACAAGCAGGAGAGTCCCACGTCATAGAATCCAGCAGAGGAAAGTGTCTCAAGAAAAATAAAAAGGCCAACTCTTAACTATACTCTGATATAAAATAAAAAATGGAAAAAAAAAAAAAAAAGAGGCCAGCTGAGAAGTGTACCTCTTGAGATGACTGTTTAGATGAAAGCATTGAAGAATCCATTGAATTTGGCAACACAGGTTAGTTGATGACCTTAATAAGAAATAAGAACAGTTTCACTGAAAATGTTAAAGTATACCAGAGTGATGTGAGTGGATTTTGTCCTGAGAGCGTGAGGTGGAAGGATATAAATAGTAAGCTATATAATGTCTACAAGTGATAGGTGTTAGAAGAAAAATAAAGCCTGGGATAGGGACTGGATTTGTAATAGTAGGTGGTCAGAGAAGGCTTTATGGGAAGCTTGTATTTGATCAGTGACTTGGAATAGAATGATTCGGGCAGATATATGGGCAGTGGGTGAAGACTGTTTAGCAAGTTTTTCTCCAAGTGAAGACCTTGAGGTGGTGGGGAAAGCCTGGGATGAGTGAGAAAAAACAAGGAGGCTGGTGTGGCTAGAATAGCATGAGTGGGCTGGGAGTTCTGTGGAGAAGCTTACACAGGCCAGAGAAAGGATTTGGCTTATCTTTTAGTGACATGGGAAGCCATTTGATGTGGGTGGGAGTATGCCATGCTCTGAGATACATTTAAATTGATCACTCTGGCTGCTTTGGGAACAGAATGAGATGAGGGCTAAGTAGTGGGTAGGAGGGAAGCAGGATGTCCGTTTCATGTGAGAGGATGGCGGCTTGGACTAGGGTAGTGGTAGTGGGTTTGTGCGAAATGGTCAGATTCTGTGTATATTTTGATGACAGTGTCAAGAGTACTTGCTGATGGATAGACAGGATGTGGCATATGAGAAAGAGAGGTGACTAGGTTTTTAGATCTGGACAGCTGAAAGGATGGAATTGCCCTTCATTGAAGTACTTCAAGGGCGAGCAAGTTTTGGATGAATATCAGATCAGTTTTGGACGTGTTAAACTTAAGATGTCTTGTGACCAACAAGTGACTATGCTGTATACAAGGGCCCACATAGACAAGGATACAATGTAAATCAGGAAATTGTCAGTGTGTGGATGATGTTGAAAGACATGAGAGAGGGTGAGATTTCCAAACATCTGCACAGACAAAGAAGCAGTTGGACAACTGAGTCCAGGGATACCTCAATGTTTAAAGGTGAGATCACTGCAGATGGTGATTGCAGCCATGAAATTAAAAGGCGCTTACTCCTTGGAAGAAAAGTCATGAGCAACCTAGATAGCATATTGAAGAGCAGAGACATTACTTTGCCGACTAAGGTCTGTCTAGTCAAGGCTATGGTCACCTCCAGTAGTCACGTATAGATGTGAGAGTTGGACTGGGAAGAAGGCTGAGCGCTGAAGAATTGATGCATTTGAAGTGCGGTGTTGGAGAAAACTCTTGAGAGTCCCTCGGAGTGCAAGGAGATCCAACCAGTCCATTCTGAAGGAGATCAGCCCTGGGATTTCTTTGAAAGGAATGACGCTAAAGCTGAAGCTCCAGTACTTTGGCCACCTCATGTGAAGAGTTGACTCATTGGAAAAGTCTCTGATGCTGGGAGGGATTGGGGGCAGGAGGAGAAGGGGATGACAGAGGATGAGATGGCTGGATGGCATCACTGACTCGATGGATGTAAGTCTGAGTGAACTCGGGGAGTTGGTGATGGACAGGGAGGCCTGGCGTGTTGTGATTCATGGGGTTGCAAAGAGTCAGGAGAACCATTCAGGGAGGCTAGGGTGTAGGTGTGGTGAGGAAGGAGGAAAAACAGAAATATTCTCTTCCCTTAGTCTTAGAAGCCAAGGGAAGGAGATATTTCAGGGAGGAGAAAAGGCCAAGGAAAGAGCATTTAGCTTTAAGAGTCATATAGTTGAAGAGCATTTCATTATGTGGGAAGTTATTCATGTGTCAAATAAGAGCAGGATAAAAATTCTGTAGAGTGTGATCTCAACTTTAAAAAATATGTATGCATGATGCTAGACTGAAAGGAAATGCATGAACGCATTCCCAGTAATCATCTAGGTCAAGAGTTAGTCATTTTTTCTTGTTTATGTTTACTTTGGATTTTATAAATTCCTGAAGCATGTATGTGTCAGGTTTATAAACAAAATTATTTAAAATATTTAAACTGATTAAAGATCATAAGAAGAGAACCAGGGATGATCTTATGTTCTGAAGATGATTGAGATACACTGGCTTCAAGGTGAGATGTTAAAAAAAATAGCTCCTCTTTTAAGCATGGCAGTTGTATTATTCAAGATTATTACTGGTAAATGGAAGAAATCCAAACAAGCATCAAAGGAGATTCTTATGTAATTGAAAAGTCCAGGAATGGAACTGATACTTCAGGCATGGCTGGATCCAGTGGCCAAAAAGATGCAGACTCTTTCTGTCTCTGAAATCTGTTTTCCTCTCAGTTGACCTGATGCTCTTCGGCTACATCTGACTTCCTTCCTGCAACTGGGAAAGATGGTTGTTGGCAGCTCTGAATTTACATAATTTGTGGTTTAACTTTGTGACATTCCTATAGTACCTGCAGGACAGACCCTGATTGGACCTCCATGGGTCACATGCCCATCTCTGAACCAGTCTCGGTGGCTAGGGGAATGAAAAGTGAAAGTTACTCAGTCATGTCCAACTCTTTGCGACCCTGTGGACTATACAGTCCATGGAATTCTCCAGGCCGGAATACTGGAGTGGGTAGCTGTTTCCTCCTCTAGGGACTCTTCCCAACCAAGGGATCGAACCCAGGTCTTCTGCATTGCAGGCAGATTCTTTTGGTTGGGGGAATGGAGCCCTTGAATTGGTGGCTAGTCTGGGACCTGTACCTGCCCATACCTGTTGGGAGAGATGAGTGCAAAGTAATTGTTTCATGGGGACTGTATGGAATGGACCCCTTTGTCAAATAAAGATTTATTGCCCAGACTAGTAAAACAATGCCATCCACTGTTAGTGGAAGGTCGTACTTGGTAATACTTATCCTTTGTGTGTGTGTGTGTGTGTGTGTGTGTGTGTGTGTGTGTGTTTATTCCATCAGATTGGCTTTGTTGTCCAGGTCATACTTAGGTACTTTAAGAGACATTGCACACACTTCAGGTCACAAGGAGGCCACTTGGTACGTTCTCGCTGGAGAGGCAATAGTACTCCAGTTGGTCAGTGTCCGAAAAGTGTAAGTTTGTTTCCTAATATATCTACTTTACTACCAGGCATATCCTAGAGTTGGGGAAAATGAATATACTATTACTTAGGTGCTTACTATAGAGCAAAAGGATAACCTCTTTCTTAAAAAAAAAATGACAAGAGGAACAAAGTAGAAAGCCCAGAGATAAATTCATGCACTTATGGTCACCTTATCTTTGACAAAGGAGACAAGAATACATGATGGAGAAAAGACAATCTCTTTAACAAGTGGTGCTGGGAAAACTAGTCAACCACTTGTAAAAGAATGAAACTAGAACACTTTCTAACACCATACACAAAAATAAACTCAAAATGGATTAAAGATCTAAACATAAGACCAGAAACTATAAAACTCCTAGAGGAGAACATAGGCAAAACACTCTCTGACATAAATCACAGCAGGATCCTCTATAACCCACCTCCCAGAATATTGGAAATAAAAGCAAAAATAAACAAATGGGATCTAATTAAAATTAAAAGCTTCTGCACAACAAAGGAAACTATAAGCAAGGTGAAAAGACAGCCTTCAGAATGGGAGAAAATAATAACAAAGGAAGCAACTGACAAACAACTAATCTCAAAAATATACAAGCAGCTCCTGCAGCTCAATTCCAGAAAAATAAACGACCCAATCAAAAAATGGGCCAAAGAACTAAATGGACATTTCTCCAAAGAAGACATACAGATGGCTAAGAAACACATGAAAAGATGCTCAACATCACTCATTATCAGAGAAATACAAATCAAAACCACAATGAGGTACCATTTCACACCAGTCAGAATGGCTGAGATCCAAAAGTCTACAAGCAATAAATGCTGGAGAGGGTGTGGAGAAAAGGGAACCCTCTTACACTGTTGGTGAATGCAAACTAGTACAGCCACTATGGAGAACAGTGTGGAGATTCCTTAAAAAACTGGAAATAGAACTGCCTTATGACCCAGCAATCCCACTGCTGGGCATACACACCAAGGAAACCAAATTGAAAGAGACACGTGTACCCCAATGTTCGTCGCAGCACTGTTTATAATAGCCAGGACATGGAAGCAACCTAGATGTCCATCAGCAGATGAATGGATAAGAAAGCTGTGGTATGTACATATACACAATGGAGTATTACTCAGCCATTAAAAAGAATACATTTGAATCAGTTCTAATGAGGTGGATGACGCTGGAGCCGATTATACAGGGTGAAGTAAGCCAGAAAGAAAAACAATACAGTATGCTGCTGCTGCTAAGTCACTTCAGTCGTGTCCAACTCTGTGCAACCCCATAGATGGCAGCCTTCCAGGCTCCCCCGTCCCTGGGATTCTCCAGGCAAGAACACTGGAGTGGGTTGCCATTTCCTTCTCCAATGCATGAAAGTGAAAAGTGAAAGTGAAGTCGCTCAGTTGTGCCCGACCCTCAGCGACCCCATGGACTGCAGCCTACCAAGCTCATCTGTCCATGGGATTTTCCAGGCAAGAGTACTGGAGTGGGTTGCCATTGCCTTCTCCTCCAATACAGTATACTAACGCATATATATGGAATTTAGAAAGATGGCAAGGATAACCCTGTATGTGAGACAGCAAAAGCGACACAGATGTATAGAACAGTCTTTTGGACTCTGTGGGAGAGGGAGAGGGTGGGATGATTTGGGAGAACGGCATTGAAACATGTATAATATCATATGTGAAACGAATCGCCAGTCCAGGCTCGATGCATGATACAGGATGCTTGGGGCTGGTGCACTGGGATGATGACCCAGAGGGATGGTACGGGGAGGGAGGAGGAAGGGACGTTCAGGATGGGGAACACGTGTATACCTGTGGTGGATTCATGTTGATGTATGGCAAAACCAATGTAATATTGTAAAGTAATTAGTCTCCAATTAAAATAAATTTATATTAAAAACATAAAAAACAAAGACAAACAAACAAAAAGAACACATTTAATTCAAAAACAAACAAGACAAGAAAGCTATTGTGAGGCAGCACTTTTGCTAGTCCCAAAGAATTGCCCTATAAAATTTTACATATGTCTGTTGGTTGAATCTCAAAGATATTTAAGCAGGATTCCAAATTTTGTCTCAACTGTGGGCACAGACACCCAGTTAGATGTCTGTGGTATGTGCTAAAGGAATATTCCAGGCAAATTTACTTCTTATTCATAACTAGGGAACGCAGTGAGCCAGACTAAACCACGTGGGTTATGGGGGTTAAATTGTTGGGTCAGAGCCATGCCTAACAGCCTCTTGGATAGTTCTTCTGTGTTCCACTCAAGTTCTAGATAGGGCAGTGGGGGTGGGGAGATGGACGGTTGAGGTACTTTCCAAGAAACAGAAACCCTTTCGGTCAATTTTCCCAAACTAGTGCTATGAGAAAAACAGCCTGTGAGAGAAAATACACTGATCTAAAAAGCAAATAATCAGAGCTCACTGCTTCAAACAGATTGTTTAACCTCTTTGTTCCTCTCAATGAAGGCTGTATCTTTTATTAAATAGCACTTATAGCCTAATTGTGACCTTGGTCTTGACCCAGATTGGAGCTCCCCTTTCTTTGTGGTGAGTGTCCATGTGGTAGAAGGGGAGTCTTGAATTTTGATGGGATTAAATGAGTGAACTGTATACTGGGTTCATCAGTTGCAGTGGTTCAATAGCTCTAGATGAGTCAATATGAAGTACTGACTTCCTCAGGAGTGTAACAGTATAGCAGAAAACGCAAGTTTTCACCTTCATGAGGTCACTTTTTAAAGCCAAATTATTGTTCCCTCTCTTCGCCTGATATTGATAATTCAGGCAGTTAAACTCCTCAGGGCCTTTTTAAAAAGTATCTGAAAAGGCTCCATAACTACTGAAATGGAAAAGAATGTTACCACAATGTAGCTTCTCCTAAGGCCACGCTATCCACTGAGATACAATTACTCTTTCTGTTCTATTTTTGGTCCCAAGTTACTCTGGACTGTGTTTTCCAGGATAAGGCATGCTATAAGTCACTTCAGTCATTTCTGACTCTTTGTGACCCTATGGACTATAAAGGCCACCAATTCCCCTATCCATAGAGTTTCCCAGGCAAGAATACTGGAGTGAGTTGTCATTTCCTCCTCCAAGAGATCTTCCTCATCCAGGGACCAAACCCATGTCTTCTGTGTCTCCTGCACTGGCAAGTGGATTCTCTTCCACTGAGCCACTTGGGAAGCCTAGATGATATATATGTATATATATTAAAGCTTTAATGATATGTATAACTTTAAAAAATTTAGGCAATAGAATTCTAGTGAAGGATACACTATGATTCATTTAACTGCTCTCATCTTGTTAAACAGGCTAAATCGTGTCTTAGTATTGAAAATGTTAAATTTCAAAGATACCACCAAATACCTATCTAAAATAATATACTAACTTATGTTTCTACAAACAATTTATTAATACTTTCCCCACATCTAACACAGGGTTCTTTAAATTGGCAGCTCGAACATTTTCACATTTTATGAACCACTATTGGGCTCTAATAAAATGACTCACTATAAAACAGAATTATTCTAATGAAGGTATCTGTGAATATAATGTCTGTGAAGTATTGCTACTTATGAAAAATTTCTTTTCATTTGTGTGTTAACTTTCAAGGCCTAAGAAATATAACAGTTTTTGGAAGCCACAATCATATCCACTTAAAACCCTGACTTCTCCTTGGAGTATCTTTATCCCTCAGTTGGAGATTCTCTGCTTTTACCGTTTCCATCAATGTTCATTTTAACTGCATTTTAGAAACTTGGTTCCACATAATTTCTCTACAAAGATCAAGTGCTTTCCTCTAGATAATTTGCCATAAAGAAAAGTCAAAGGCTGTAATGTATTTGGAGAAAATAACTTCACATACGAAGGCACCGTGAAAATGTAACACACAGGGCTTGTGCAGAGCTGTGCCTGTGAACAAGGTCTTTATAGCCCTTACTCTAAGTGTATGTGTACCTGGGAGATGTAAGACATGCAGGCTCAATCCTTGTGTTGGGAAGACCCCCTGAAGGGAGAGCATGGCAACCCCCTCCAGTATTCTTTCCTGGAGAATCCATAGGCAGAGGAGCCTGGCAGGCTACAGTCCATGGGGTTGCTCTAAGTCAGACACAGCTGAAGTGACTTAGCATGCACACACATGTGCCTTGACTTGTCAGCTTTACATAATATCTATCAGTTCAGTTCAGTCACTCAGTCGTGTCTGACTCTTTGCGACCCCATGAATCGCAGTACGCCAGGCCTCCCTGTCCATCACCAACTCCCGGAGTTCACTCAGACTCACGTCCATTGAGTCCGTGATGCCATCCAGCCATCTCATCCTCGGTCGTCCCCTTCTCCTCCTGCCCCCAATCCCTCCCAGCATCAGGGTCTTTTCCAATGAGTGAACCCTTTGCATAAGGTGGCCAAAGTACTGGAGCTTCAGTTTTAGCATCATTCTTTCCAAAGAAATCCCAGGGTTGATCTCCTTCAGAATGGACTGGTTGGATCTCCTTGCAGTCCAAGGGACTCTCAAGAGTCTTCTCCAACACCACAGTTCAAAAGCATCAATTCTTCGGCGCTCAGCCTTCTTCACAGTCCAACTCTCACATCCATACATGACCACAGGAAAAACCATAGCCTTGACTAGACAGACCTTAGTCGGCAAAGTAATGTCTCTGCTTTTGACTCTCCTATCCTTTCCTATCTCGCCCGCTCTGTCCCCGCTTTGAATATCCCTGGATCCACCGGGGCTGGTCCCCGGCAAGGGAGAAAAATATAATTTTGTTTCTTATAAAGGAGATATCTTCCCTTTAATAATTCACTAGTTTTAAAAAACTCTCTAGCACTGAGGAGTTAGGATAAAGAGACAAGCTCCTAAACAGGGTTGTTTTTCTGCACACTAATGAAGTTCATAATTTAATTGGAGAAATTATTAGACATATTCTCTCCTTAGAATGGTACAAATCTCAAAGGAAAATGAGCTGCTAATAGATATATTCTCTTTATAATTCAAGAAATCCTCAAGGATTTAAAAAATAAACTCTGAATCAGAACGGCACTCTGTTGTCCACTCAACATGGATTCATATCATAAATCTTTATTTTAAGCATTTCCACTGCAGTTAAGTAGCAGTGCTTTGTATTGTTTTTTTTTATTTTTAAGTATGGTTATTAAGCTCTTCATCTGAATGCTCTCATTTATTGAATTTCATTTTCTTTTGAAAAGAAGAGAAAATTAATATGAAAGTTTGGGGATGATATAATGGTTAAATTTACTTTGAAAGAAGAATTCAAGGGACAGAATCATTGCAAATGTATGAAAGCTTACTATATGAAAGAGGCAGCACACGTTCACTATAGTTCCAGAAGACAGAATGTGGACTACTATAAGAAGTTAAAAGGAAAATCTGACTGCTCTCAACTGAAAGATAAACTTTCTTAAATAAACTAAGGTAGTTGGTTATTTCCAAGTTTATCCATTAATATTTGTGTATTGTTTCAGTGTTTGATGATGTCTATTAAGTGGGAGTAGTTACAGGTTTTAAAGGTCTATGGAAAATATGAGAAAAATTAATATTGAGAAAATTAAGTTCATTTATTTTCTCCCTCAGAAAATGAGCAACTATCATAATTTTGCTTTAGCTGTAAAACACTTAGCTCTAATACAATGTGACAAATTAGCCCAATCACACATTATAAAGTTGGTAAATGAAATAAGAAGTTCAGATAAATGTACTGCAATCTGGTGTAATGAAATTCAAGTTTCCTTCACTATCTGAAAACAGGGTGTTCCTGTGAAACCTTTCATAAGCTAAAAGGTCTAAAATGAAGAAGCAATTACCTTAGGACACATCTTGCTAACAGATGCATGGAATAAACTGAGATAGAGCACAGAAACTCACAGACCCAGATCAAAACTGTGGAGCCTTGATGCTGAGATGATGAGTGTAGTTCCCAGGGAAGGGGCCTGGCGATGCAGCTCTCAGCAGGCCGCTCATGGTGCACGCTGCCTCCAAAAGGGCTTGCGGCGGAACAATCCCTGAACGCTGTTTTTGCTCTTCTCCTTTTTAATAAAGGTAAAAATCCTCTTCAGACTCCTTTTGGTTAGCAAAAACAGATATTAACACAGATCTTCTGTAAAAAGCAAAGTGGGGATAACTGTACTGGGTCACAAGTCTTGGAGAGGTGGCTTCCAGAAGATTCTAAGAAGGATACAGCCACAAGACTTATTGGTTCATTATTGCCATTTAAAGATGGGTTTTGTTGGTGGGGCGGGGTGGGGCACGGATATTCTGGGTCTTCTATGTCTATTGAGCTTGCTTCAGGCTAGCGTGGCTACAAGAGCATAATAGAAAATATGAAGTTTGTAAATAGCAACCTGATTTTGTTACTTTATCATGTATAGGATGTTTAAAAGAAAGTTATGGAACTTGTCGGGTCCTCAGTTTTCTCATCTATAAGATAGAATTAATGGCACCTGCCTCACAGGCTACTTGTAAGAATTAAAGGAAAGGAGGGGTCTGACAAGAATCTTAAAACCTGTGTGCTGTACAAATGTAAAGGCATACTACTTAAACATTAACAGGGAATTAACTAATTCCCCTCTTTTCTGATTTCCTTCTGTTTCTCAGAGTTTTTCTTAATTTCTTTTAAAAATTATCTCTTGGGGCTTCCCTGGTGGTACAGTGTAAGACTTCGAGCTCTCAATGCAGGAGGCCCAGGTTGACTCCTGATCGGGGAACTAGACCCCACATGCCGCAGCTAAGAATTTGCATGCTAAAACCAGGATCTGGTGCAGCCATATAAGCAAATAAACAAACAAACAAATATATATATATTTTTAAAACTACCTCCTAAATGACAGTACTCCAGGGAGTTCTATAAGTGTTCTATAAATGATGATGGTGTTGGTTTAGTTGTGTCTGACTCACGCAACCCCATGGACTGTAACCCACCAGGCTCCTCTGTCCAGGCGATTTCCCAGGCAAGAATACCAGAGTGGGTTGCCATTTCCCTCTCCAGGGGATCTTCCCGATTCAGGGATCAAACCTGTGTCTCCTGAATTCTTTACCACTGATCCACCTGGGAAGACCTTATAAAAGACATTTATAGTTATAAGGGAAAACACTTATCATATCAGTGTCATCCTTTCCCTAAACTTCAACCATCACATGTAAAGTGATAATTTTCAAACCTACATTTCTAATACAAACCTCTCTCTGGGACACCAGGGCAATATTTGCAAATCCTTTACTGAACTCTCCACTTGGATCTCTACTAAAGTCTTTCCTTCTTTGAAATCTGATTGATTGCCAAGTCCTATTGACTTTGCAAGCAAATATTAAGCCCTTATGCTCTGATGGCTTTTTATGGAATTTGGAGAACTTTCACAGACTCCATTTGAGCATCAAGACTTGCAGTTACAGTTGTTCCACAATTAAGCAATGTTACAGCTCTCCTTGTCTCACTCTGTATTTCCTTGTTAATACAGCCACACTGGATCATCCTTTAACACCACTGCCTTGAATGCTTCTCACCTATACTTAGCAGATATATTAGAACCCATATAATCTTATATTTCCTGTGACATGGGGAACTCAGATACCAAGCTGCAGGAATCCTTCAAGGCTTCTGGAGATGCTAAAGGTACAGGAAGAAGACAGAAGAATGTCCCCCAGGATTTGTCCACTCCACCAATTCCTCACTAAATGGAGTTCCTCGACATGCTTTGTTGTTGTAAAGCATAATTTGTACCTAGGATATTCATTCTGCACTGGCTGCTTGGCATTCTAAGGCACATATTCAAGATATCACCAAGTGTTATCCTCATCAAAGCTTTTGCTAGGCTGCCCAGATTAAGTTAGTATTCCTTGCTCTGTTTCCAGGGCACTTAACACACTTACACAGTAAAAGCATTTAACCCAAAGTGTCATCATATTTTGTTTCATTTGTGATCCCCTTCTGGGTATCAGTTCCTTGAAGGCATTGATATGCCTTCTGCATCTCTGTATAGCCACTGTCTAACCCAGCATCGGTCCCAGGGCAGAGGTAAAGTCTTTTTGGGTAACAGAAAGAAGAAAGGTATTATAAAAGCAGAGTCTGTTAAGCAGTAGCAAAGCCCAATAATAATCAGGACTAACTGGGAAGAATGGACAAATGCCAGGTCAAACATGTCAAAAGCACCCTTCAGGATACCTCTCACAGGAGAAGGGAAGAGTAAATATTTTAGTGGACTTATTCAAATTGCAGCTAGGAAAAAGAGTAGGAGAACTTGTAGGCTAAATGTAAGTCTTTTATAATTGCAGAACACTTCTGTAATTACATGTGTTTTCCAAATTATTTGAAAAAAAAATGTAAAATGTTCAGGTGCTTTTATACTTTTAAGTTTCCACAGGTGTTTCTACTTACCTAATATCACAAGTTTGTGCACTAACCATTTGAAAACCTTCCTTCAAGAAAGTGAATTTCAACCATACTTTGTCCCAATTAGAGCAAATACAACAGCAGTCATATTGTATAGTGAGGGCTTACGAGGATATCTTATTCTTTCTGAGTTTAAGAGCAGAGGGGGGCCTTTCTCACTCCTGACACCTAAAGAGAATACTTCTGCCCCTGGACTTTCCCAGCTCCTGAGATTAGGCAGGAAGGCTGTGGTTCTAAGCTGGGGCATCAGTGAAGGGAAGAAAGCACCCAAAACTGTGTAGAAGAGGAGCTTCTGTGCAAGTGCTCCCTGGCTCCTTTCTGAAAGATAGATGGAGGCATAGAGGGCAACGTAACTCTGTAAATAGTAACTGACAGCCAACTGCCTATAGAGAGCTTGGGTAGGCCCTGAAGGGGTTAAGAAATGAGTAAACACCACTGAGAAAAAAATATGGATAATTATCTTTAGGAATATTGTGTAACAAGGCAAGTAATGGAGATGTTCATTAGTGTTTTCTACCAATGAGAAAAGTTCTTACAATTCTATGCTAAATCTCTAGAGGTTGAAAAAATTTTTTCTATTATCTTATACATGATACATTGCTGACAATATATCTTACAAAACAATGAACAGATTGTCCAATGATCATCGGTCTTTCAGACTGGACAGTTATTACAGTAAATCACATTACTTCCTTGAAGCTCTTCGCCTCAAAGAAACAAAAATGTTGAATTTATATTCTATAAAGTCTATCTATCTGAGAAATATAATGTTTACTTTTGGATTAATTTAAATCTGTAAAGTTTAGACAGAAACAAAACACTTAAAAAGCAGAACCTGCAACTGTGAAACTAAGAATACATTTTGGACATTATCTGTATTTAATCAGCCTGGGCATTTAACTCTCTGTCTGTATAAAAAAGATGTTCAGAACAAACATCTACTCTTCACTTTTCCTCTCACTTCTCATCTGGGTAGATTTTATTTATGCATTAGATGACCTTTTTGGCCATTAGAACCATCTTGCTTCACCAGTTAATTAACACAAGTACCATAATTTAATACAGTTAATGCTACTTGATGCCCTTTAATGTACTTTCCATTAGTAATATTATTGTAGTATTACCCTGTAAATTAAAATGAGATCAAGACTAAGAGAGCCACTCTTTAATTAAGGTACTGGCACACTCCTCTATTATTCACTAGAGAAAATCACCCTGAGTTACTGAAGCAGGACATCCATAAGTCAGAATTAGTCCATGAAGATTATTAGGTTTATTGAACAATGGAAGTAACACAGAATCACTAAGAATGCCAACAGCCATGTGTCTTCTTTTTCCTCCATTATCTTAATAAATTTCACAATAAGGTGGAGAAATGGAAGCCAAAAAAGTGTGGGCAAAAGAGGAATAGAATTTGTATGATGTGATTACAGTTGTTGTCACCAGTGAAACTGGCATCAGATGTGTCACATGCTAAAAAAGAACATAAATGCTACACCGGTTTAGCAACAATCAAAACATCATTTTTTACAGCAAATTATACTAGCCAACATGTGCACAGGAAGTAGAGAAATGAAGTTCACAGTCTTCAGTCAATTCGAACAAAGACACGGCACTGTTTGTGTTTCATAGCTTAATATTTCAAGCGGAAAAAACCTGTAGTATTACATGTCCACTATTGTAAGGAAATTTACCCATTTCCCCCAAATAACCCATGCCAATTCTCACATTATGGTAGGGGTCGAGGGGGCATGACAGATATAAAAATATCTATTATCATGATCAGACACAGACATGTAAAAGTAAGTTACACATTGCAATCACATCAAGGCTGGAGAAGAGTGCGCTGAGGGAAGCAAAGATTTCAGTTATATTTTGGAAAACTTGTATTTATAATATTCTTGAAAAGAAACTTTTAGAACTTTATTATAGAGATGATCAATTAATGTTCAATCCCTCTATAGATTATTTACTATGCAGGAAGAAGAAAACTCAGGATTTTAACTCAATGGGAATTTTCTACTCTATATCAGTTTCTTTGCTGAAAGGGCTGTGAACCAGGCAACAGCTTAACAGTCCCCTTTGGTGGCTCCATCTTCCTTACGTAACTTAGAAGCTGGAGACACGCCTGAGCCATCAGGCTTAGATCTTTAGTCCCGCCTCTAAGACTAAAAATACCCCAGCCATCTGGTGCCTAGCACAGTACGTGCCAGAGTCAGTTTCGCCCCAAGGAATCTGGACAGAGTTTGGAAGGGACAGAGTGAGACCTTATGAAAGGGGCTCAACTTTATTGCACCTTTCTCTTTTGCCCAGCTGCTTCCCCACCAGCTTACAGCTGACTGGTGAACAGGAAAAGACAGAGGTGAGTTCCAGAGAAGGGAGGAGGGCTCCTCCAACTCTTCAGAACCTCTGAAATGCAGTTGAAGGAGAGTACTAGGATGAGGGCTAAAAGATAACTGATAAATCTGATGGGATTCTACACTTCTACCATGGCACTTTTAAGGGACTGACCCCAGTAGAGAATGCACAAAACTGCCTTTAGCTTTAAAATATACTTTACACTCTCTTGACTACTCAGAGGAAACAAAAATAAACATCTAATGACAGAAATAAGGCCCAACAATGGTTATTTCCCAGCCAAAGAACATCACAAGACTGTCTTTTTTATAAATGTAAAATGAGAGTTTTAGAGAAGTTGGACTATAAAGATTTTGGCTTAAAGGAGTTCTCAAACTGTAAGTAAACTGACCTCGGTGATTTTATCTACCAATATAGACCATACTGGGATTCAAATTCAAATATCAGCTTATTAATTTAGCAATTATTCTTGTAGATAAACAGAATACCTGTTACTTTTTTATGGTTTGCTGTTATTAACAATATCAACTTCAACTATTTTTATATATTACATGTTCCCAAGAATAAGATACTGGAAACTGATATTGTGCTAAAATCCTCACAAGTACAATAGCTGCTTTTTATTATAAATCACAAGCTCATATTTAAGGTCATAGCTCCACACTGCTCTCTCATTATACCCTGGTAATATATGAACCCTAGAGCCCACAAGCTCAATATTGAACCAGTGCATATTTCTTTCAGAATATTTCAGATTTTGCTCTAACAGTAACTTCACCGAAGTTCACCAAGCCTCGGTTAAAAGTTTTTAAAGAGGCTCCATAGCTAAAGACTCTTGAGTCTTCCATGAGAAACGTGAAGCTAGAACAAAGCTGAGAATAGGTGGCCATCAGTTCCTGCTACTCTCCATAAGTAAGATTCCATAAGGTAAAATCCCTTTGCCACTGTACTGAGCTCATACCCACCAGCTCATTCTGTATGCCCACCATGGCCCTCACTTAGCAGCAGTGACCACTTTTTCCAGTGCACAAGTGTATGAGCACTATCGCTAAAGGTGTTGAGAGAACTCTCTGGAAGCCCAGGGAGTCTCAACACTTCTCTAGTCTCTGAGGACTCAGCTGCCGTAAGAGATGCTGGAAGCCAGTAAACTTAATGAATCCTGACTTGTTGTTTAGCTAAACCTACACAATATATGCACTGTTTATACATGTGATTAAATAAACCCACACAGTTAACCAAAGCTACATGATATATGTACTGTTTATATTCCTATTGTCATATATTTGATTTAAAGCTCTCTTGGCATCTTTAGAATGATTTTTGCTCTGCTTCACATTTCCATTTTTCCCCCCATTGTGCTCTGTACTCCACTCTTATATTTAGTTTTCCTACCTCATCATCTCATGCTTTAACTCCCATCAGCTGGTTATTCTGGTAATATGCCGCACAAAAATTAGGTTGAAAATCTCTATTGGTGGTCTTGGTTCTCATTATTAAAGTTTTTTATTTAAATGTCTTCAAAGTCCTTGGAAACCTGCTCAACTGTGTCTCTGGTATATCATCAAAACAAAGACATACCTGACTATAAGCATTAATGCATTCGAACTTTGGTCAGTCTGTAATTGTCTGACAAAATGAAGACAGCCTGACTCATATTTTAAGTGATAGCTTATTGTTTTAAAATAATAACATCCAAAACCCTGAAAAGTAAAGGTTTCACCACTTCAACAAATGCAATGTTTCCTGAAGGCTTTTGGTTCTGATTTAATAAATGTAAAGAGATATAATTTCATTTTCAGAACTTTTTAAATACTATATAACAAAACATAAACAGAGAGTTGTGCCATGCTAAAACCCTCTCTTGAATTCAGAAATAATAGTAAGATGTATTTCCTGTTTTTCAGTTCCTTTTACAGAGACACTGGCTTTGTTGCCCTGGCTTCCTTACCTTAAGGACTTAAACCATACCCTAACCTGGAGAGTTCCTTGGTCTCAAGTAAGATGCTTTTCTTTTTCTTGTTTTTTTGCCTTTGGTTTAAATGCTATGAAATTCCGCCAGGTTCAGGATCAGTGACAGCAAGCTGGGATCACAAATTACTGCTGATTTAGAAGGGTCTCAAATGCCTCAGAACTTACCTCTAGGCCGGTGTTCCTGAGAAAATCTTGCAATAGAAAGTGACAAATGTCACTCTATAGCTGCACAACCAGCAAACTGGCCTTTTCTTTGGAAACACCCATTCTCATTCAAGCCAATCAACTGTTTTCTTACCTTCCGTGCACCTTTATGTCTGAGATTGCGTAAAAGTAGCGTGCCAAGTGTAGCTCATCTACAAATATTTCCCCGACGGCGGGTCTCAAAAGCCTTATCCTCAGGTCTGTGACTGTAAAGAAATCTCTGAGTTTCTTGGTTGTATCCAGTTGTCCGTAGAGGGAGGCCATGTTGCGTAACCAAGGTCCGGCAAAAAATGCGAACCTGTCTTTGATTTCAAAGTGGATGATTTTGCTATTTGTCGTATAACCTGTGGAATACTCTTCAGTGCAAATGATTTCTAAGACCGTATGCTGTGATAAATCCTTCACGGATTTAGGATCCATGTGAAAAGCGTCTAAGCAGTCTGTGGCATAATACTGATACGGCTGCCACGTTCGTCCATAGTCAAGAGATTTCTCCAGGATCATTTGGTCTGGACGCCCTGATTCAAAGGTAATAACTATGTTGTCTGTTAGCTCGATAGTTTTGCTCCAAGACAGAGTGATGTTAACCTGGAGAGGCTTGGGATACTCTTTCCAAGTAGCAGACTGCCAAAAGGTGGAGGGATGTCTTCCTTCAAAGTCAAACATCAGTTCAGGTGGGTGTGCCAGTTCTGGGGTACTTGCATCACACTCATTATTGCACATGTAGGGGTTGCCCTATGGAAGAAGAACAAAAGAGGGTGCGTCAAAAACTGCTATGACACAAGTCTTGCCATATTGCTATTACTGAGTAGGAGGCTAGGAGAAAAAGGAAGGGGAAAAAAAAAAACCTGTTTGCAGCAATCATTTTTATTTGCCATAACTGGATTCTCCTCTTTAATAGCTTAAAAAAAGAGAGAGGCAATATGGTATTTTCTTGTCTTGTTTCCTTCCATGATCTTTAAGAAATGAAACAGTTTATTTATCCCATATGTGTTAGACCCATAATGTGATCCCAGAAGCACAAAGACACTGAGCAACTAACAGCTCAATACTTCCGCATCCCCTTAGAAAGATGCTATAGAAAAGCAAGGAGATTCCTCTGTGCCTCAAGGGCGTTCCTCAAGAGCACAGTTTTTTTAAAAGTCATTTTTCAAGTAAAGCTTTAGAATTTGCAATGAACCATAGATTTGTTTGGGAGACAATACCCCCATACAACATTCAGCTTCTTTTTGCTTCACCTCAAATCCATCACTCTTAATAGGGTCCCTGCTTCATAAAGCTTGCTTTTAAAGCATTTACTTTGTTCACCACAAATCATTAAAATGTGGTACACTCCAGGCTCTGGGGCTTGGTCCAAACACCTGCCATCCTATTAGCTAGAGGCAAGGGGGATTGTTCAGGAAAGCCTTTGGGCGGGGGTGTGCTCCAACTTATCAGGACAGGAAAAGCCAGAACTTAATTAGAAGGTTTTTACAAAGAGTCACAGTCACTTGATGTGTTTACTCTGTGCTGGCCCACAGTGAGCTCTCCATGGATGTTAGCCATTATTATTATTTTCTTTCACACAAAGGCTAATTCCTTCACATTCCACTCCAACAAGAAGCTGAAAATAAGTCTCCTTGTCATATCAGAAGTTATAACACCACTTAGGTGAAATTAAATGGCTGCTCTCAGGTGTCATCAGTAGACTGATACTATCGCAAACAACTGGCTTCCCAATTTGGGTTTCATTTGTGTTTTTAAAAAATGGTATCATTTGGAGTCAACTATTCAGGTATTTCTCTATTCTCCTGTACTGGGTAATTTTAACCATGGATGGGTAAAAGATTCGATCCTGTGACATTGTCCTTAGGCTTTTTTTTTTCTTTTATCTTTTTCATGAACTAGGAGCTTTCCATCATATCTACAGGATGCATAAGCTGAGTCTCAAATAATGAATTTACACTTTAGCATCGATGTTCAGTTACCGGCTGACTCCTCTGAAATACGAGATGAACATTGGAGACTTGCTTCGGCCTCCCTAGAGGCAACTTCCTCCTACCTAGTCAGCTAAAACTTTCACTCTCTCTTTCCCATTAATGCAACTGAATCTTAAAGCTGGCAACAAGTTTGGGGGTCTGAGTATAACTGAGAAGGGGCAGGAGAAAGGAGAGAAGGTACATTATTTGAGGACCAGAACTATTTTAAAAATATATTCAAGGCATCAGTGATAGTGGAAATGTTTCTGTTCTCTCTAGAATTTCAATATCCTATTCCTGATCCCAGCGTCTGTGGCACTATTTATAGTACCCCCTTCAAAATGAGCCAAGGGGGGGAAATAAGTTTCTGTTCCAGGTGGAATAAATCACCAAATTTATTATTATTTAAACTCTTTTAAGCATACCAGAGAGCCAAATGCATAGCTCTGCAAACTGGCAAAGACTTTTTATGGAGGGCTATAAATATTGTGGAATCTGTCAGGATTTATAAATTCTAAATATACGGAAATGCACATTTTACTGGAAGGGGTCAGATTTACACAAATCACACCTTCATTTGAAATTTACTGAAAAAATATGGTCACTCCAAAATTTACCAACATGTGGCCATCTGCACAGTCATTAACATGGAGGCTACCACCTTTCTCCTGACAACAGTGTCTGCATCTGAGGTCAAGGATCCTGAAACACAGGAAATCAGCTCTGCAGGATACACCAAAGTGAGCTATCAGACATTTGTATTAAGTCTTGTTGAAAGACAACATTTCTTTGACTTCCACTCAGATACACAGAGCTTCTGAGATGGGGACAGGGTGCTGAGACCAAAAAAAAAAAAAGCACAGCTAGCTGATTCTGGGTATATTTCAGTAATAATAAGCCTGTCTTAAAAAATATGCTTGAAGACATATATTTAAGAATCACTCATTTCCACCTCTGATAAAAGGTGTTGACAATACCTTGTATTTATTTAGCATTTATGGATCAGTTGCCTTAATGTATTTTCCTGGGTAATCCGTTTCATCTCTATCTTACAGAAGAGAAAACTGAGACATACAGAAGTGTTAAGCAACTTGCCCAAGGTCACATAACAGAGTGAGTAAGTGGTGGAGCCGGAACCCACTTTCTCTGCACTTGATCTGGCCCTTTCAACTCCTAAGTCAACGGAGCTCCCTATATGGAACCTAGTTATGGGAACAAGAGTAGGCTGGCAGAATCGAAGAACCTATGACCAAGCCTCAGGTCTTCTTGCCTTGGAGAGCCCTAATGAGCATTATGATACCTCTGAGAGGCCTTGATATTAAGAATCTTCCTTAGCTTCATGTATTACCCAGTTTCAGAAACTTATTTGACCACGGAACTCTTTTTTTTTAGTAATGCCTACTTGTATACTATCACAGTCAACAAAAGAGTCCTAAATGCAGTACTTGGATGCAATCTCAAAAATGACAGAATGATCTCTGTTCATTTCCAAGGCAAACCATTCAATATCAGTTATCCAAGTCTATGCCCCAAACCAGTAACGCTGAAGAAGCTGAAGTTGAACGGTTTTATGAAGACCTACAAGACCTTTCATAACTAACACCCAAAAAAGATGTCCTTTTCATTATAGGGGACTGGAATGCAAAAGTAGGAAGTCAAGAAACACCTGGAGTAACAGGCAAATTTGGCCTTGGAATGCGGAATGAAGCAGGCCAAAGACTAATAGAGTTTTGCCAAGAAAATGCACTGGTCATAGCAAACACCCTCTTCCAACAACACAAGAGAAGACT
>SJXQ01010938.1:91182-140627 GCA_006408695.1 Aepyceros melampus | reverse complement strand
CTTAAAGCTCAACATTCAGAAAACGAAGATCATGGCATCTGGTCCCATCACTTCATGGGAAATAGATGGGGAAACAGTAGAAACAGTGTCAGACTTTGTTTTTTTGGGCTCCAAAATCACTGCAGATGGTGACTGCAGCCATGAAATTAAAAGGCGCTTACTCCTTGGAAGAAAAGTTATGACCAACCTAGATAGCATATTCAAAAGCAGAGACATTACTTTGCCGACTAAGGTCCGTCTAGTCAAGGCTATGGTTTTTCCTGTGGTCATGTATGGATGTGAGAGTTGGACTGTGAAGAAGGCTGAGCACAGAAGAATTGATGCTTTTGAACTGTGGTGTTGGAGAAGACGCTTGAGAGTCCCTTGGACTGCAAGGAGATCCAACCAGTCCATTCTGAAGGAGATCAGCCCTGGGATTTCTTTGGAGGGAATGATGCTAAAGCTGAAGCTCCCATACTTTGGCCACCTTATGCAAAGAGTTGACTCACTGGAAAAGACTCTGATGCTGGGAGGGATTGGAGGCAGGAGGAGAGGGGACCACCAAGGATGAGATGGCTAGATGGCATCACTGACTCGATGGATGTGAGTCAGAGTGAACTCCAGGCATTGGTGATGGACAGGGAGGCCTGGTGTGCTGCGATTCATGGGGTTGCAAAGAGTTGAACATGACTGAGCGACTGAACTGAACTGAACTTGTATACCACATAAGGAGAGTTCTAGAGAGCATCCTTTGAGATTCTCTGCTTGTATTACTCTTAAAATTGTAAACATGTGGATGGGATGCCAACCAACAGGGCACAGCCTAAAGCTTTAGTTCTTTAATGAAGATGTAGCCAAATCTTGCAGTCTTTTCTTCTGTTCCAGAGGGACATGCTTCCACTTGGGCTGAGAAGACAGTGAACCCAGGATAAATGCTTACTCTTACATCCAATTTCAGCTATCAAAATGCATGCTGGGAAGAGGGGAAATTTTCATTTCTTTGCACTGATTTGGTGCCTTAGACACCAGAAAAATTGAGAGAAAAGCTATAATTATTGACTGCTTACAGTATTACTATATTTAAGGCACTTGTCTTGGCTCTCAGGATATAACAGTAAACAAATCCAAGTCCTTGCTTTTAGAATAACTTCCATCTTAGTCAAGGGAGATGTACTAAAAAAAAAAACAAAACCGATATATAATGTTTTATAATGTTACATGATATACCTGCTATACAGAAAAATAAAGCCAGTTGGAGGGAAGAATGGTGTTGGAGAAAAGATACTGATTGTGATTTTATACTGGGAAGTGAGAGAAAATCTCACCTGAACAGTACAACATTTGAGCAGATTAAGAGCAATTCCCAGTTTACACAGGAGATAATCAGAGGTTAACCAAAATGACAATTTCATACTTCATATGACTCTGCTCCTAGTGATAATTTTAGCAGCACAATGATTTACTAAAATCATTCAGTAAACAAATCATTTCAAATGAAAAGCTACACTAATGAATGCAGATACCAAAACCCAAACAAAAAAAATTGAACTATTCATATTTCAGAGCATCCATGCTCTTTTGGAGAAGGCAATGGCACCCCACTTCAGTACTCTTGCCTGGAAAATTCCATGGATGGAGGAACCTGGTAGGCTGCAGTCCACGGAGTCGAGAAGAGTCAGATACGACTGAGCGAATTCACTTTCACTGTCATGCATTGGAGAAGGAAATGGCAACCCACTCCAGTGTTCTTATCTGGAGAATCCCAGGGACAAGGGAGCCTGGTTGGTTGCCATCTATGGGGTCACACAGAGTCAGACACACTGAAGCAACTTAGCAGCAGCAGCATGCTCTTTTAGGAGATTAACAATTTGATGACCATTAAGAATTGATGCTTTCAAGTTGTGGTGCTGGGGAAGACTCTTGAGAGACCCTTGGACTACAAGGAGATCAACCAGTCAATCCTAAAGGAAATCAATCCTGAATATTTATTGGAAGGACGGAGGCTGAAGCTCCAATGCTTTGGCCACCTGATGTGAAGAACTGACTCATTAGAAAAGACTCTGATGCTGGGAGAGATTGAGGGCAGAAGGAGAAGGGGATGACAGAGGATGAGATGGTTGGATGGCATCACTGACTCAATGGACATGAATCTGAACAAACTCTAGGAGATAGAGAAGGACAGGGAAGCCTGGCATGCTGTAGTCCATGTAGTTGCAGAGCTGGACATGGGACTAAGTGACTGAACACAACAACATAACTTACTAGAGACAATGACATTGACAGAAAATTAGCTGAGGGGGGGAAAAAAGTCATTCTAGTTCCCTAAGAAGAAAGGAACTTCACCCTGCATGTTAGGTGAGAGAGGGAAAGAAGAAAGCCAAAGCTGAAAATCTTACAATTCTAGAAAGACAAAGCTGGAGGAGAGATTATATGCTAAAATATTTAGTGTAAATATTTCACAAGGGTGTGATCTGCAGTACTGTTGTTACAGAGAATTATCAACATGAAAACAATTGCTGTAAAAGGGATTACATTAATTAAATCAACTATTTCAACCATACCTTAATCCTCTCTAATACAAGCAACAATAAAATTTATATAAGAAAAACAACTTCTTCCTACTTGCAAAAGCAAAGAACACTTCTAGCTGCTAAATCTAACAGATTCAGGCATTTACAAGTGTAAGTAATTATTTTGTGGCCAGCAGGCAGTCTTAAATAGATCTTAATTGAAGTCGTACAAGGAACAGATCCTTAGCTGATTGTCTATGGACAAAGCAGAAAATATTTATGGCTGTGCTGATAATATTTACACCATTAAGAAATGTCTAAATAATTAAACAGACACTGCTGCTAAATATTCAATATTTGTATAACAATTAGAAGACTGTGATGCTTAACTTCATTTAAAAAATAATGTAATATTTTACTATTGAGGGAAATGAAGGTAGTTATGAATTAGCACTTTGTAGCCAAAGTGGAATGCTGTTACTCTTCTTTAATGTGTTTTAAGAACTTCGAGGAATAAAATTTTAGATATGTTCTTACTGTTTCTATGGACAGAAGTGTCTTCCTTCTGTTAGTTCAGTTCAGTTCAGTTCAGTTCAGTTGCTCAGTCGTGTCCGACTCTTTGCAACCCCATGGACTGCAGCACGCCAGGCCTCTGTGTCCATCATCAACTCCCAGAGCCTACCCAAACTCATGTCCATTGAGTTGGAGATGCCATCCAACCATCTCATCCTCTGTCATCCGCTTCTCCTCCTGTCCTAATCTTTCCGAGCATCAGGGTCTTTTCAAATGAGTCAGCTCTTCTCATCAGGTGGCCAAAGTATTGGAGTTTCAGCTTCAACATCAGTCCTTCCAGTGAACATCCAGGACTGATCTCCCTTAAGATGGACTGGTTGGATCTCCTTACAGTCCAAGGGACTCTCAAGAGTCTTTTCCAACACCACAGTTCAAAAGCATCAATTCTTTGGCGCTCAGCTTTCTTCACAGTCTAACTCTCACATCTATATATGACCACTGGAAAAACCATAGCCTTGCCTAGACAGACCTTTGTTGGCAAAATAATGTCTCTGCTTTTTAGTATGCTGTCTAGGTTGGTCATAACTTTCCTTCCAAGGAATAAGCGTCTCTTAATGTTATGACTGCAATCACCATCTGAAGTGATTTTGGAGTCCCACAAAAATAAAGTCAGCCATTGTTTCCACTGTTTCTCCATCTATTTGCCATGAAGTGATGAGACCGGACACTTAAAAACAATATCCTTTTACCTAAGATCTGCTAGACTGTTTAGAGTTAGAAAAAAAAAAAAAGGAAATTCTATAAAAGCAGTATATAATATAATACTTGCGGTTCCTACCATTGTGAACTTACTTTTTCAAGCTTAACCTGTTGGCAAACTATTTGGAATGACAGTTGGAAATATAGAGAATCCTCATGGGAGATTTGCTACAAACCTGTAAATGTACATGCCATGCAGGCACGTGCTTACAATTGGCAATGAGAAGCATTTGGGTTAACACTTACATGGATCGAGAAAAACAATGAAAAAGAATGGTCTAGCAACCATTTGCCTCTGGCTCATTCTTGTTTGTTTCATTGGTGACAGTGGACAAAACAAACAAACAAACAAAAAATGACACAATAGCCAGGGGAGCAGAAAGTGCTGCTTTATTCTGGGATAGCACTCCTGACCTGTTTCCACTGTGATTTTGAAATGGACACCAGTATGGTCACATGGCACACTGGTAAAGAATCCGCCTGCCAATGCAGGAGACACGAGAGATGGGCTTCGATGCCTGGTCAGAAAGATCCCCTAGAGAAAGAAATGGAAATCCATTCCTGTATTCTTGCCTGGAAAATTTCATGGACAGAGGAGCCTGGTAGACTACCGCCTACGGATTTGCAAAGAATTGTACCTACTGAGCAAAGCGGCATGCACACGCACGTACACACACACACACGGCTTTGCCAATGCAAGGTTTTCAAAGGGTAAAGACACCAGTAGCAGAGTCCACAGCTCAGCTCTCAGAGAAACAGACCATGAGCAGCATGCTTTAGCTGCTAGGCTAGGTGATCACCCTCAGGAGATGGCTTCTTTTTCTCCTCTTTCAATTCAGCTCTTTGGGAGCCAAGCAGGACAGATTTTGGAAGGCTGGTGATTGATCTCTTTCTATCAGAGGGGCAATTTTTGGTTGGGGGGATTCCCCACTCCCAGTCCCTTCTTGGAACTTCCTGGTCTTGGAACTTCTGGATTCTTCCTTGGCTCTAATAAAGGGGAAAGACTGTTCCTTTATGACTTGTGTGATGAAACTTGGGCTACTCTGAGTATGGGAGCTTATGTAGTCATGCTGAGGTTCCCTCTTCAGGCCATATAGCTTTGTTACTGACATTAGGGAGAACAAAGAGAAATCAGAAGTAGTGGCTTCCCAGATGGCGCTAGTGGTAAGATACCTGTCTGACTATGCTGGAGACATAAGAGACATGGGTTTGATCCCTGGCTTGGGAAGATCCTCAGGAGCGGGGCATGGCAACCCACTCTGGTATTCTTGCTAGGAGACCATGGACAGAGGAACCTGCTGGGGTACAGCCCATGGGGTTGCAGAGAGTCAGACACAACTAAAGTGACTTAGCACACATGCACACACAATCCAAGGTAGTGGATATCTTTTCCTAGAAATCTGAAAGATAAATATCAGTGCCACCAATACTGAAAAACACTTGATGACCACAGCTATGGGGACAGACTCTATGTCCTCAGATGGGAAAAACTCACAAGACAGTGTTTTCCAGGTGTCCATGGTTCCTTTGAAACAAAAGGCAGGGATTTCTTCAAATGGCAATGCAATTTCACTTTGCTATCTGCCCTATTGATTGGCAGGGGCCCCAATGTAGGGCTTATACATGGTAACAAGATAGCTTCAACATTATCCCGGGACTGTCCCATATCCTGGGACTGTCCCAACTAAAATGTTATGTAACAGTTATTATAAAAGTACCTGTGTATTTGGGGGAACATGAGTCCCAACTCTGAGGATGGGATACAGGATAAAGAATTTTATTTTTGTAACTCTGAAGTTAAAAACTGACTACTCCAGTTTCTAATGGAAGCCCTTACTCATCACAAAGATTCCTCCCTGCCATTGATACGGGCTTAAGGCCTGATCGAAGCTGTTGCTTGTTTCCATCTGCTCACTGACAATTCTGCGTGTGGACTTTTTTACTCAGAAATAAAGACGGGAGGGCTTAACCTTTCTACAAGAAGAATGCTGCAAGCCATATCACAGATTACGCGCCATAATAGACACCTGTGTAAATCCCCACAGAGGATTATGGTTAGGATTTTCAAACTGGTGAAGGCTGCAGAGGTCAAAAAGACCAAGTTTCTAAGAAGAAGCCAATAAAATTCTCAAGCCACAAACCACAAAAATGGATTCATATATAGCATCTAATTCATTACTTGGTATGTACTGAAGAATAAATATATATTCATAGAATCAAGTGGGTTTGAAAGTTAATATCTACAGAGAAACACTGTAGTAAACTGATATTATAATAGGTAAGGCAATTGCTTTTTAAATTTTATTTTCTTAATAAATACTACTGAAAAACCTTTGGTACAATATTTTTGCCTTATAAATAGTCTCAAAATAGACCAGAACACAGACACTTAAATTTTAATAACACAAAGCTGAAGCAGGCTGTCAACAGTTTAAGTAACTTAAGAGAAACAAGGTGAGCAAAATACCGCAAAGGTAAGAATGTTCTGCATCCCGATACCATCATCCATTGTGAGAATTAGTTTGAACATTTTCAATCTTGAAAGATCTGATTGATCTCACAAACTGCTTCATTTTTCTCTCACATGAGAAAGCAAATCCAAGATCTGCTTGACATCTACCTTCTAAAAACCATCATCTTTAAGAGAGTAGAGGAAGACCGAAGTATCCTCTATTGAAGAGATCACTTAATTGTCACAGGTGGCAGGGGATCTTCCTAATGTGAAACCAAATGTGACTGGGTTTTGGTGAGTCTATTCTGATTTCTCATACTCCTTACTTCTTTCAAATGCCCTCCTTCCAAGTTCATTAGCTGTTTACTGGGTGCCATTGCTATTTTTAAAATATTGTAAAAAAAAATTATAAAATATTGTAAAAAAATAATTTTAAAATATTGTAAAACACATTATTAAGACAATAAAATGTTTACAATTTAGTAGTGAAGTTTAGACCTAAACAAGCAACCAAATCACATTTTTCTCAGGTTGGCTCCTCCTGCCTTTAGAGAGAGCATCAGGTGTCCTTGAGGGTAAACAGTGTCACTTATGACCCTGTTCAACCTCCTGGAGTTTCACGGCTTGGTACATAAATAGACATATTTTTGTATTAAAAACAAACAGACATTTAATGGAGTAAGATGCAAAAAAAAAAAATTTGCAAGTGTCTTTAGGAAAAGAAAACAGAGACCTTTTATGCTTGTAACAGACTTGGAGGTAAGGTGTCAAAGACCACGGAACAAGAATATGAAGGAGGAGGAGTCTAGGGGCTCATCTGGGTGATAATTTATTCACTCCAACATCCCTCCTGCATATCAAAACCACTCTGTAGTGGGTGCAGCAACACAAGTTTTATCAAGACTGAGAACTGTGGCTTAAACCATCTCATCAAATTCCAGCCTGAGAATATTTGCTGCTCTCGGGGCCGCAGAGAGTTGAACATGGCTGAGCGACTGAACACCACCACCACCAATGGTAACCGAGGTAGTAGTCTTCATATACTAAAATCTCCGTGTTTTTTTAAAAAGTGAATTTGTAATTCTCCTTCCACCATGTCATAATGTATACTATGCACACAAGCTATATAAATTTTAAGTTGTATAAGAAATACATTAAGTCCAGTCCCACTCATCAGGAATTTGGTTTCAATATATTGGGTTGGAACCAGGAATGTGATTTAACAAATATACTAGATGACTTTGATGCAGATCCCCTCTGGATCACACTTTGATAACACTGGTGTATTGTTTAAGAACAAACGTTCTAGGTTAGAGCTGCCTACGTTTGATTCCAGCTCTACCATTTAGTTGTTATATAATTTTGAACAAGCTACTTGCCTTTTTGAGCCTTGAATTCTTCTTTAAACTCATATAATAATACATATTCTATGATGTTAATCTGAAATAAAATTACATAAGTGTTTAGCATCTCCCTGACATGCAATGAGTGCTCAATAATTATTAATAGTAGCTAGCATTAACCATGCTCCTCCCTCTATATTCCTTGACTCTGAGAATGACACAAAATTTTCCATTTCTCAAGGAGGAAACCTGGGAACCATTTTATATTTCTCTCTTTTTCTTCAATTTGTTCACCAGCCAAGTTCTCCAGATGCAACTCATCACCACAACATTGTTCATACTGCCAATGCTGTCCTTAGTTTTTTTTTTCTTTACTATTTTAAAATTTGAAAAATATTCTTCTTCTGAATTACTGTAATAGATTTTTATAATTATATCATCATCTCTTTGTCATATATTTTATGTATTCATTTATTTATTTTGGTTTTTGGCTATGGTGGGTCTTCGTTGCTGCATGCAGGCTTTCTCTAATTAGTGGCAAGCAGGGATACTCTTCGTTGCAGTGCGCCAGCTGCTCACTGCAGCGGCTTGTCTTGTTTTGAAGCACAGGCTCCAGGTGTTCAGGCTTCAGCAGCTGCAGCCTGTGGGCTCTAGAGCACTGGATCAGTACTTATGGTGCACAGGCTTAGTTGTCCTGTGGCACGTGCAATCTTCCCAGACTAGGGATTGAACTGGTGTCCCTTGCATTATAAGGTAGATTCTTAACCACTGGACCACCAGGGAAGCCCAGAATTACTGTATAGATTCTTAAATGTTCTCTCTCCCTGGTGCAGTTAGGTAGTTCTCTTATAATCTATTCTCTACCTAGCTGCTACAGTAATCTTTCTAAAATCTAAAGCTAACTGTATCACACCTCCTCTTACAGCTCTTTAATGGACTTCCCATTACCTTCAGGAGCACAATTCAAATTCCCAGCTTTTAAGATCCTTCAAGATCTGGCCTCTGTCATTTTTATTTCATAACTCACTCAAGTTCATACCTCATAAGTTGAACGTACCAACCTATGAGTATATGTGTATACACAGTGGACCATATGCATTATTATATGACTTATCATATTAAATTCTGGTTGTTTATTTTTATGTCTCCTCCACTAGAGTTCTATGAGAACTGGTACATAATAAGTGTACAACAAAAATTTATGGATCAAAAGAACACAAGGAAAGCAGAAAAACAGGAAGTCAGAGAGCAAACAGGATAAATTAGGTAGGTTTAAAGCTTGGAATAAGATGGGAAGGATTTGCTCATAGCTTGGTGATTTGGGGTCAAACAGATAACCAAGCTTTAAGAACGTCCCAGCTCCCTAAGTTGTAGATAGAATTTGTTTGGTGTAATACACTGTATCAAAAAAGAATAAAGCCAAACAAAAAACAGAGTCCCACTCCAAGTGTGGTATGCCTGTGAGTGATTGATACAGTTACTGGGACTTCTGGTGAGGTTGGAGGACAAAGACAAATGGCATGAGCTGCAATTATGTCCCAGTCCTTTGCTGGTGTTCATTTGATCTTCATTTTTCTCCATCAGTCACAGCAGTATTTCTCCTAGTGACTTTACAGCCAAAGATTTCTTTTCCTCCCCTCATCTTTCCTTACTTATCCAACCCACTGCATTCTTCTAAGTACACAGGAGTAGCTAAATACCAAGTGTTTTATTTATTTGGGGACAATTATGGAGAACAAAATAAAACTGAAGGAAGAAGCTACAAAAGAGATGGTTGTAATTTTAAAATACCCAAGCATAGAAGTACCTCAGTAGTGCAAATCTTGAAAAAATGTAAAATGTGTAAAGGTGGAAACTGTTATCCAACTTTCTTGTTGTCCAATAAGAAAGCACACATATTTTGCTGGAAAAGAAGGAAGTGGTCTTTATTTAATTTGCTACTGCTTAAATGGCTCTCCTAATTACAGAAATCCTTCCAAACTTCACTTTCAAATCAATAGTTCTTATTATGAAACCAGAAAGGCTCTAGAATTGACCTAAAGTTAGGTGAGTCTATTTCCAATGACATCTAGAACAGGAACTGAGATGTCCTTAGAAATTGTGGAATGTCATGATAACTACAGCACAGCACATTCGATACTGAAAGGGGGAATGGACTGGAGGTTGAGAGGCACAAGGATCTGCAAGGAAGTGAATAGAAAGATGATGCAAGATTCTACAGAAATTAGATTGACTGAAAGTGGAGAAAAAAAGAAAAAGACAGAATCATTGGTGACACCAAGGTTTAATGCCTGGTAAAAAGTGAAAATGTTGGCAATAAGGTATCTATCTTCAACTGGTAAAGATTTGCCCTCTATCACTGCCTATCCCAGCAGAGCTCCATTTGCAAATGTTAATTTGATAGCTAATGCAACTGAAAACTTTTTAAAATGCCATAAAGATTTTTAATTCATAATGTTCAACAAAATATTTTAAAGTTCTCCATCATCAGTTGCTAAGTCATGTCCAACTCTTTGTGAACTGCAGCATACCAGGCTTCCCTCTCTTTTACTATCTCCTGGAATTTGCTCAAACTCATGTCCATTGAGTCATTGATGCCATCCAACCATCTCATCTTCTGTTGCCCCCTTCTTTTGCCTTCAATCATTCCCAGCATCAGGGCCTTTTCCAGTGAGTTGACTCTTCACATCAGGTGGCCAAAGTACTGGAGCTTCAGCTTCAGCATCAATCCTTCCAGTGAATATTTAGGGTTGATTTCCTTTAGGATTGAATGGTTTGATCTCCTTACTGTCCAGGGGATCTCAAGAGTCTTGTCCATACCACAGTTCAAAACCATCAAAGTTTCTCACTCAGCCTTCCAACTCTTACATCCATACTGTCTGCCTACTTCATTACAAATCCAGCTAGTCTGTTTTCCTCAAATATCCTTCTTACACATTATTCTAGTTTAGAAAATAAAGACCCAAGAGTCCAGAAGGCAAAACAGAGTCCTCAGGAGCCAGTGCAAGGAGTTGTAAATACTCTTAAGAAGCTAAGAGGAACCAACCATATTTTCAACAAGAGACTACTAAAACTGGGAACTGCAACCCAAGGAATGAACAAGTTATGTTACCCTTCCCAAAGCAGTTACAAGGAAGTGGAAGGCCAACTACAAATGAAGTGGGGAAAAATCAAGTGGAAGAGTGAATAGGACTAAGTGTTGGGAGGTAAATAGAAACTAGTAAAAATAGGAACAGGTTAGAAGTAATTTAAATATAAGCCTTGTAAGCTGCAAACCAGTGATGCATGGGGTTTCAGTGGTGGACGAGGATGAAATCATTATCTTCAAGACTGGATGGCTGGAACAAATAGTTATTTTATCAAGGAGTATCAGTTTCTCCTATAGTGAAAAAGAGCACAGAACTGTGTTTCTCAGAATTCACATCCCACCCCTCTGTGAATTCTTTATGCCTCTGTTTTCTGGTCTATATAATAGGAATAACAGTATATTTTCATAGCATTTTTGTGAGGATTAAGTGAGCTAATATGCAAAAGATCTTAGCATGGTGTCTGGCGAACCTCAATTAATGTCCATGATACTATTATCACCATCACTGGCATTATTATCATTGCTGTTTCTAACTATGAACTTTCCAACTTGTTTTCTCCTAAAAGCTTCCTTTTCAGAGTCAATGGAGGGGTGAAGTTAATCTCTTCATAGAATACATAGAACAAAACAATCTCTTGAGAATCCAAATGCAAAAATGCCATTCCTATTATTTATGTTGTAACTATACAAGGTCCCAGGGTGCTGTTTGTGAACTAATATAAAAACACTAGGCTTCCCCAGTGTCTCAACAGTAAAGAATCTGCCTGCAATGCAGGATCGCAGGTTCAGGTTCGACCCCTGGGTCAGGAAGATCCCCTGGAGGAGGGCACAGCAGGCCACTTTCTCCATTCTTGCCTGGAGAATACAATGGACAGAGGAGCCTGGTGGGCTTCAGTCCATAGGGTCCCAAAGAGTCAGACGTGACTGAAGTGACTGAGTACATAAAAATATCCACAGATGACTCTTAGAAAATACCCTATCTATCACTCAGAATCAAACCTGTTATAGTAGCTATGCCCAATCTGGGCTTTCTAGGTGGTGCAGTGGTAAAGAATCTGCCTGTCAATGCAAGAGACATGAGTTCGATCCCTGGGTGAGAAATATCCCCTGGAGCAGCAAATGATAACCCACTCCAGTATTCTTGCCTTGAAAAATTCCATGGACAGAGGAGCCTGGCAGGCTACATACAGTCCATGGAGTCGCAAAGAATCAGATAGGACTGAGCAACTGAGTACACACATCTGGCCAATCTAGGGGAAAAAACATAACCCTCCTACCCTACCAGTCAACTCAGAATTCAGAGTAATTAAAACCCAGGTGAGAAGAGATACATCTGAGACCAAATTCATACTCTTGAATTTATGACCAAAATCAACTTGGAGAAATTATTTAACTTTTCTGGGCCTCTGTTTGCTCAAGTACAGAACCAAGACTACACCTCACTCCCAGGTAAAAACTAAAGCAGCTAATATCTTAGAAAAAAATAAAGACACACATAACACAGAAACTGAAATATAGTTGACAACATAGATCCATTTTCTTCAATTTCCATTCTCTTTTCCTTCTAAAAGTTCACACCTAGGTTTCCCAATAGAGTGCCACAAGGCTCATGTGTTTATTAAGGACTTGAAATGTACCTAGTCTGAAATGAATGTGATAGTATAAGTCACACACTGGATTTCAAAGGCTTAGTACAAAACAATGTAAGTATCTAATTAATAACTTTATATTGATACATGTTAAAATGATAATATTTTGGATATTCTAGGGAGATAGAACATATTGAAATTATTTTAACCTTTTCTTCCCCCCTTGTTATGTTTTCAGTTAATTATATGAACACCTTATATTTCTATTGGACAATACTAGTTTAAACAATCCACCAGATGTGATTAAGGTAACAACTTTCTGGCAGGTGAATGTTCATAATGGTCCTTCTACTGCTTGTAATTTAGACTGAAATGACCTTTGCCATCAATGGAAATAGGCACTTGATGTCCTGGGTGTGCTTGCTTTGGGCAACATGAGTACAGATGGCATGAAAAACAGTCTGACCAGCTGGTGAAAAAGCAAAGACTAAGATGAGAAATAGAATAATGGGGAATCTTTGAAGAATTGTCTGAGATTTGTGTTTTTCATGGTTAGGAAAGTCAAACAGAGAGCAGCCACAAGGACCAAAAGGTTCCTTAAAAATTACATGAAAAGAATATAAACGGGATGGTCAAAAATCAAACTGCAACAGGATGCACTTAAGTTCCTTCAGAAAGGTAAACAGAAATTCCTCAACCCCACTATTAATGTCATTCCAGAATTTAGGGGTAGGGGATGTGTTACTCTTTATGTAGGAATCTCTTCTGGACTAACCATGTAGGAATTTATCAACTCCTCTATAAAAAGGAAGACCTCATGTATTGGTCATAAATGTGAACACATCATTTACTTACAACTGATTTTATTGGCAGCTTACAACCCACATTTGAGTTTTTATATATATATATGTATATATATATATAAAATTAGGGCACTCTGGATATCTGAATATATGTTCAGGAGAGACATACAAATTTAATATGACCTCCAAGAAAATGAAAAGGTAATTCCTATCCTCGACAAAAAGATTCTTTTGAAAGACCAGAGGCTTAAAAAAAAAAAAAAGAGTATATGATTAACAGTGCAAGAAAATGAAAAGGTAATTCCTAGCCTCGAAAAATGAAAAAACTCTTTTAAAAGGCCAGAGGTTAAAAAAAAAAGAGTATATAATTAATAATGCCACATATTTGAGAGAAAATAAGGAATAAGACAGACTTCTCTGGTGGCTCAGAGGTAAAGCGCCTGCCTACAATGCAGGAGACCTGGGTTCAATCACTGGGTTGGGAAGATCTCCTGGAGAAGGAAATGGCAACCCACTCCAGTATTCTTGCCTGGAGGATCCCATGGACAGAGAAGCCTGGTAGGCTACAGACCACGGGGTTGCAAAGAGTCGGACAAGACTGAGCGACTTCACCTCACTAAAATCATCTGATTTGTCTTGAAAGTGGTTGTCAATGACCTTGAAAATACTTGTTATAATAGAGTGTTGAGGCAGAAACTATCACACTAGAGAATGATGGAATGATTTTTAAAAATTAGGGGAGGGGAGGAAGCAGGGGCTCAAAACACGTTGGAGAGGTCTAAAATGAAAGCAAAGGAAAATGGTATAACAGTTTAAATGGGAAAAGGGATCAGGCAGTGCACTTTTAAGACTGATCAGTTTCGATGACAAAGTGCAAATGTAGTAGGAAAGGAGAAGATAAACATACTCATGAAAAAAAGGCTAAGTATGGACTAAGTTTCTAAGTATCTACATTATAATTTTGCAAACACAGGATGTATTCCCAGTGCAAAAAACTCTCCTATGTATTGGCTAAATCTTTTTAGTTAGTAGCCAGGATGTTCTATGACTAAGATTATTGAATAAATGCCTCCTTTGTTCCTCACCTTCTAATTTCATTAATCCTCTGTGGTTAACTTTCCCTTACAGAAACCAATAAAAGGATTGATTTTAGGCAATTTCAGATCTTCCTCGATATTAGTTCAGGACCATATCAGTGGAAAATCTACTTGTCTTGAATGGATTGCACTGGTCTACTCAAGTGATTTCAAAACTGAGAAGTCAGAAGATATTGAATTTTAAATATTAGATTATTTTATATTGGACTTTGGATCTAATTTTAGATATTAAAGTGTAAAATCACATTGCCCTTATTGCTAGCCTTCTTTTTTATCTTGCTGCAGGATCAGTATTGTTTTAGTACAGTATTTGATGGCTCATGAGCCTACAGGGTGAGAGAAAATATTTATATTATTATTGAATGGAGGACAGGCCAAGATTTGAAATAAATTCTGCCAAACTTTAAATGCAGTACTGTATTAACATCTGCTGGCCAAGTCATATGTTGCTATTGTGTCAATAGTAAAAGAAATATCAAACAAAACAAAACAAACACCAGGCTAACATGAAGAAGCGATGAATATGTTTGTATTTGTGGTGTTGCTTTCAAAGAGAAGCTTTCAACCAAGAAAGACTGCCTCTGTATAGTCTGATATGTTGACACCATACAAAAAGTAGTAAACAAAAGCAAATGAACAGGACAATTATTTTGACATATGATAAGAATCCATCATCAGTGGGTATCCTCAGTGGCTCAGCAGTAAAAGAATCTGCTTGCAATGCATGAGAAGCAGATTCACTCCCTGGAAAGTGAAGGTTCCCTGGAGAAGGAAATGACAACCTAACTCCAGGATTCTTGCCTGGGAAATCCCATGGTCAGAGGAACCTGGCGGGCTAAAGCCCATGGGGTTGCAAAAAGTTGGACATGACTTAGCCACTAGACGACATCACCACCAAGAATAATCAGTATTGAGCAATACTTAAGAGTATACTAAAACCAGAAACAAAGTGCAGTTTGGGGCCCTTAAATGAGACACAGACATTTGATATTTACTGAATTACATAAAAGGCCCAACTTTCTTTTGCAAAATGCCTAATGCTACAGAAAAATACCTAATGTTGTTTTGTATAAAACAATAATAATGACAAAAGTTAACATTTATTGTAAATTTATTATATGCTAGGGCTGTTTTAAGTAGTCTATTCTCAATGTTTTACATGAATTAAATCTCTTGATTCTTGAAATAAAACAAAGCAATCCTATGGGGGAATAAACTGTTATTTTTTATTCTTATTATTCTAATCTTGCAGATAAGGAAACTGGGACTTAAGTGAACTGCCAAGATTGTAGTGACAGCTAGTGGTGGCAGAAAGTGGACAGAACCAACTCTAAGCGTTTTTTTTTTTTTTTAATGATCAAAATATTGGTACACTACGTAGATCCTGAACAGAACCTAACTGATACTTTACTTTGTTTCAGTCCCTGATAAGCATATTCTCTGTATAGTAAGAATTTAAAGTTCTTGAAAGGATCAGATGCCAAGCAGGTTAGCAATCACTGGCTTATCATCAATGGAGTACAGAGGGAACTAGGTTCTAGGAATAAAAAGTTATCAGAATAAGTGTTCCTATACCTGATCAAGACAAAGCAGGAAGAGTAAATTTGTGGCAATTCCAACTTGTGGAGTAGATCTATTTTAAATCCCTTTTACCTGAGACCAGGATTCATCCTAGAAAGTGGAGTGAAGCTAGGTGGACAAGTCTGATCTAAAGCCAAGATAAAACTATTGCCTGGATGAGAAGAGAGCTGAGGCTAAGACTCAAACAAGGCTTATTTGAAAAGGTTCTGGGTGCAAAGGGGAGGACATGGTCTTAGGAAAGAAGAATCAGTGAGATGAATCTTTGGAAGATTATATGGAAACTCTATGGAAAGAAAATGGCAAACAGCAAGCAAAGATCTCTAGGAAATTTCGGTAGAGAAGGATTTCCCAAAAGGATCTTACAGGAATATTAGCCTTATTGACAGTCTCCCTCATACAAACTCACAGTGGGAGTCTGTATTAAGGATGAGAAGTCACATGGCAAGGACACCTATCTGATTTAATCCAGCATTTTCCAAAGTTACTTGACAAATAAATCTTTGTTATTAAAATGATGAGCTGCTGTTGCATAGAGTAGACTTTGGAACACTCTGGTGGATACAATTAAGAAGACACAAAGTAACCCATTACAGGAGTTGAAGAAAATACTGGAACATCTATTTCCACATGTGTTACCTCATGCTTTAAATTTTATTTTGATATGTTTCATAATGCTTAAAACATATTAGTGCAAAACAAGAACTTATTCTTATACAAAGGAACATACATAAATTAAAAGTACATGCTCCGTATTTACTGATGAAGCACACATCTGATGAGTCTGGCGACAACCAGGAGAGGAAGGAGACCACTTGGAGGGGCATTCTCGACCAAAATGCAGCTCTAATCCACGGGAATGGAGAGGCTGCTCCCCATTCCTCCTCTACTTTTGTTTCTTCTGCTGTTTGTCCAGGATGGACTCTAGCCTCACACTGGAACCCTCTCAGCTACTGACAGCTGTTAGTGATAAGTACTACTGTCAACTTCAATAATGGTTATGAAAACTTTCATAGATAATAAGAGTTCTTGCTCCCTCAGAGTAAATCTGAAAATAAATCTAAACATTATATGATATTTTTATTGATATTTCACACTAAAATAAATGAATACACCAATAATTAATTCAGAATATTAACAGAAGATGAAAGTAGAATTTGTACTCAGTCATGTCTGACTCCTTGCAACCCCATGGACTGGAACCCACCGGGTTCCTTTGTCCATAGGATTGTTCAGACAAGAATACTGGAGTGTGTTGGCATTTCCTTCTCCAGGGAATCTTCCTGACCCTGGGACTGAACCCATGTCTCCTTTCTAGATCTCTTTTAATAAGACTGAATATCACAAAACAGATCTAACTGCTGTTTCTAACTTAAAACAAAAAAATCTGAGTTGTCTGCAATTCATAGTTTATTATATTCAAGTAAACAGCTCTCTGAATTACTTAACAATCACTTAGATTCAAGGTCGCAGACTCAAAGCCCCTAGAAGCCAGGCGGGCACAGGCAAACCATGAAGTATCCTGTGTGTAAAGCATTGCGTGTGAGTCTGTGGGGCTGGGGAACTCAGGCACTGGATAAGGGGAGCAATCACAGGTCAGTTCCAGCTGACTGTCTCCAAGCAGGAATTTGGATCCAGTTCAGCCACATTCTCCAATTTTTCAAGAGAAACTATAAAAACTCAGATTGCAGGTGATCTCTCAGTATTTAACAACATACTTTTAAGAGAAAACAATGTGCAAGACAAACCAACCACACCTACAGGCAAAATTAGAATGTAACCTGCCATCGTGCCTCTGCTGTATCAATAAAGCTTCTTTTTGGCCGTTAGTAATTGTACTTAATATCTTTGGAAAATCAGACTGTGGGCTTTGGCAATAGATAGGTCTTCTTTTGCCACATAATAGCTCTGGAACTTAGCATAAACTACCTATCCTCTCCAAGACTTCATTTCCTCAGCTGTTCAGTTCAGTTCAGTTCAGTCGCTCAGCCGTGTCCAACTCTTTTGACCCCATGAATCGCAGCATGCCAGGCCTCCCTGTCCATCACCAACTCCTGGAGTTCACTCAGACCCACGTCCATTGAGTCAGTGATGTCATCCAGCCATCTCATCGTCGGTCAGATGAAAATGATAACCTGAAGCAGTGCTGTGATGATTAAATGACATAAGTGGCCTGTGTGGGTGTGCACATGCTAGGTTGCTTCTGTCATGTCCAACTCTTTGGACCCCATGGACTATAGGGGATAGGTTCCTCTGTCCATGGGGCTTCTTCAGGCAAGACTACTGGAGGGAGTTGCCATTTCCTTCTCCAGAGGATCTTCCTGTTCCAGGGATTGAATCTAGGTCTCCTGCATTGCAGGGGGATTCTTTACGGTCTGAGCCATTAGGGAAGCCCATAAATGGCCTGACTCACTTCAAAACTTTCTGCATTCCTTTCCTTCCATGTGCTGCCCATGGTGGCAATAATGAGAACTCTGTGTGTGTGTGTGTGTGTGTGTGTGTGTGTGTGTGTGCACGCGTGTGTGTATATAGGATTTTAGGGTCTGAATATTCACAATGTGATTTTTTGTGATGGCCATAAAAGACAGACAGAACACAGAACAAAATCAGACTATATCCTATCACAATTGATTACTGTCAAGCTATTTAGGCCTCTGGGCCTCAATTCCTTATCTGTACCTATCTCCTTTTAAAGTCATCGTGGGGCAGTGATACAGTGGTTTTGGGCTTGGCCACTGGACTCAGACTACCTGGATCTGAATCCACTTACTAGCTGTGAGATATTGGACACCTTGATTAACTGAGCTTCCCACGTTTCAGTTTCTTTCTCTGTAAAGTGAGGATAGTAAGAAAACCTTACTTTTTAGAAATAAAAGACATGCAAAGCTGTTAAACAGTTCCCAGAAGATATCAAGTGCTTCATAAATAATAATTTATATTACATCATGGGGTCTAATACACCACTGATTATAGCAGTACCATTGTGTGTACTATAAAAGGAAGAAAAAAGTCACTTCAAATTAAATTTCAACATCATGTCTTATTATTAGAATTTTTACTTTATACTTAATAAAAAGGGTCTCCAGACCTAGGTATGCATTTGCATCACACACTACTTTTCTGCCTATATAAAAAGAAAAACATAAATTTAATTGGCTGTGCTGAATCACTTGGAAACTCTGAGTTCTCTATGTCAGTGCTTTTCTACATAAAATCATCTGAGCAATCAGGGAGCATTGGGAATGCATTATCTTTTTCTCTTTTCTTCCTGCTCCTTTACTTCTTCCAATTTTAAAAGACTTTAAAATTTTCCAAGATGCATGTTAGTAGAGAGAATAGCATAATGAATCTCTTTGGACACACAGTTCAAGGCAATACTCAATAAAGAGCTATGCTTTTACCATCTGAAGGGTTTATCTCCTAAGTTGCTAATACTTATTTTGCAAGTCTTGATGCTTACTTTTTTGATACTACTAGAGAGCAGGCAATGGCACCCCACTCCAGTACTCTTGCCAGAGGAGCCTGGTAGGCTGCAGTCCATGGCATCGCGAAGAGTCGGACACGACTGAGCAACTTCACTTTCACTTTTCACTTTCATGCATTGGAGAAGGAAATGGCAACCCACTCCGGTGTTCTTGCCTGGAGAATCCCAGGGACCGGGGAGCCTGGTGGGCTGCCGTCTATGGGGTCGCACAGAGTCGGACACGACTAAAGAGACTTAGCAGCAGCAGCAGCAGCAGCAGCAGCAAAAAGAGCTATGCTTTTACCATCTGAAGGGTTTATCTCCTAAGTTGCTAATACTTATTTTGCAAGTCTTGATGCTTACTTTTTTGATACTACTAGAGAGCAGGCAATGGCACCCCACTCCAGTACTCTTGCCAGAGGAGCCTGGTAGGCTGCAGTCCATGGCATCGCGAAGAGTCGGACACGACTGAGCAACTTCACTTTCACTTTTCACTTTCATGCATTGGAGAAGGAAATGGCAACCCACTCCGGTGTTCTTGCCTGGAGAATCCCAGGGACCGGGGAGCCTGGTGGGCTGCCGTCTATGGGGTCGCACAGAGTCGGACACGACTAAAGAGACTTAGCAGCAGCAGCAGCAGCAGCAGCAGCAGAATATGTCAATAGAATGTTTTCAGGCAAGAACTGGGACTCATATTCTTTCTTCCTATTGCCATGAAACAGTTTGTTTCTTCAGACTTCTCTTGTTTCTTGAAACTGCTCTTGTTCAGTCCTGTCAACAGGAATCCCAGCCAGGTTTGTGCATGTGAAGGCAATGACAACTATGTCACAACTGCTGCCTATCAAGGAGCAATTAAGGACACCACTGACTGGAAGATGCAGCCTAACTTTGTCAAGGTTAAAATGAGGGTGTCTTCTTATATGAAATTCTCATGATTTCCCCCCAGGAATACTAGAGATGCTCCATTATCTTCAGACCTAAGGCAATGCAGATGAGAGGGATGAAGAAAGATAATGTTAACTTCCGTTGAAGGAACTTAGCCTTTCTATTCTGAAACTTATGAAATGCATCATCATAATCTTTTATAATTTAAAAATTTAAATAAAAAATGGTTTCCATCATTACCTTGACTACTCGGCTACTTGGGACATGATAAATTCTTTCAACTGGTATTTTGGGGTCTTTTTCATCCCAGAATTCTAAAATATATGTTATTACATCTTTAATGATTAATTTTCATCCATTTGTTGAGTCTATAGGTTTTATCTTCATGACTGACCTCTATGCCCATTATACTTGGTCTCATTTTTTAACTCATGATTTCATTTTCTCAGTCTTCTGGATATGGCTGATTTGATTATTTGCAATGTCAAGTCTGCTTTTTACTACTTTCAAATAAGATTTTTATTTCAGTTATTGTCATTTTCATTATGTAGCATGCTCTTCTTACCCAGGCCTGCTTTTTCTCAATAGAGACAATGTCCTCTTTTATTTCATTAGGCATAAAAAGTGGGTAATTTCTAAAACCATGTCCTCTATTTCATGAAATAGATCAAGTTTATTTCTGAGCCCTTATAATTTGGCTCTGTGTGGTAGCCTCGCTGCTATTGCTATTCACCTTTAAGATTGATGTGTTGATATTTTCATCCTTGAAGTAAGGGTTTGCTTGGACATCTTAAGCAGCAGCAATTATTGTCTTGGGGAGGGACAGATATTAGAGAAATGATCCTGCCATCTTAAATATCAACCAGCGGTTCTCAAATTTCAGGCACCTAGGAATCACCTGGGGAGATTTCTAAGAATGCAGATTCTAGGAATCCACCCCCAGTGATCTTGATTCAGTACAACTAAGGTTGGGTGCCAGGAACCACCACTTGTTACATGTTTGATACAAGATTTTCAAACACACACTAAAGCAGAATAGTACAGTGACCCACTCTGTACCCATCACCCAACTTCAACAATTACCAGTAGTCTGTTCATCTGTGTCCTCTTCTATCACTAGTAACCCCATTTGACCTTTTTTGTTTTCATTTTGTAAATTTTTATAATTTTTGCTAGACTATTTTGCACAGGTGGCACTAGTGGTAAATAACCTGCCTACCAATGCAGGAGATATAACAGATGTGGGTTTGATCCCTTGGTCAGGAAGATCCTCTGGAGGAGGGTGTGGCAACCCACTCCCTTTCTAGCCTGGAGAATCCCGTGGACAGAGGAGCCTGGTGGGCTCCAGTCCATAGGGAAGCGAAGAGACTGAAGCGACTGAAGTGACTTGGCATGGACATGCACAAACACCAGTTCATTTCATTCTTAAATCTGAAGAACACATCCTTAACCTTTCCTTTAACACATTACTGCGATGACATTATCACATCTAACAAAAGTCAGAATAACTTCTTACTATCTCACACTGCATGATCATATTCAGATTTCCCCCGGTGATTCAAAACTGTCTTTTATAACTGGTTTGTTGCATCAGGTTCCTAACAGTGTATATACTGCATGTGGTTGTTGTCGGTTGCTTATGCTGGAACAGCTATTCTTAAAACTTGTCTTCTAGGGTCAGGATAAGATGTTAGCATAGGAATCTTTCAAGTGGTGAAATGATTTGGTTCACAACACAAGAAGAGTAGGAAGACAATCCTTGACTTCCAGCACAGAGATGGGCGTGTGTGCATCGTACTCAGTTATGTTCCACTCTGTGTGGCCTCATGGAGTGGAGCCTGCCAGGCTCCTCTCTGCAAGGTGTCTTCCAGGCAAGAATATCAGAGTGGGTAGCCATTTCCTCTTCCAGGGGATCTTCCCGACTCAGGGACTGAACTCGCATCTCCTGTGTCGCCTGCACTGGCAGGCAGAGTCTTTACTACTGTGCCATCTGGGAAGCCCCGGAGATGGACATAACCAAATCAAATAAAGAAGTGAGTCAGCAAACAAAGTTCAAGGCTAGTTGAGGGACACCCGAGTTCAGAATGAGTCTGTCGCACAAAGGATACTATTTACTCCTCACACTATTAAATTATGTATTTAGTGCATGAGATGTACTTAAAGTAGCCTGGCACACAGGAAGCTCTCAATAAATGCTAGCTGAGTGGGTAAAGAATTCACCTGCAAGGCAGGAAACACAGGAGATGTGAGTTTGATTCCTGGGTCAGGAAGATCTCTTGAAGAAGGAAATGGCAACCCACTCCAGTATTCTTGCATGGATAATCCATGGACAGAGGAGCCTGGCAGGCTACCATCCACAGGGTCACAAAGAGTTGGACACAACTGAGTGACTAAGCATGCACATTGTTATAATTACTCAGTGGGACCCAGAGAATGAAGTTCGGAGGCCTGGTCTGTGACTGAAAGCAAAAGAAAAACCTAATTAGCATTTATAAGTCTTCTGTAATTTAATGTAGGGTTTAATGGCAGGTGACAGAGGGCAAATGGGGGAGAGAGAGAGAGAGAGACAAATGCAGAAGTGGAAGCCTGGACCTATAGTACAAAATGAAGCAGGAAAAGGGAGGACAACACAGTAATGAAGATAATTCTCTGTGGTGTCCACATTTGTCTCATGGTTATTTTAGGCACATCAGAGACCCAACTGAATTCTCACTCCTTTTTGCTGCTGAGGAATCTTTCCTTAGTATTTCATAGGTAATTTAAGTCGGATTAGGAAGACAGGATGCCATAACTAATATAAAACATTTGTATTTTCAGGCACTGTCCTAGGAATGAATGATGTGAAAATAATGAGATGAAATCCATGCCCTCAAGGAACTCATAATCCAGTGGGAGACAGATAAGTAAGATTTTATAAAACAGTAAGATTTTATGAAAAATTTACTTTGTGATAAATCTAAAGCAGAAGGGGATGCAGAATGCTATGGAAACAGAAAATAGGGGATGCTTAGCTTAGTCTGGGGACAAGTGGAGTTTAGGTAGGGTGACCATATAATGTATTATGAAATTCTCTTGAATGTGAAGGGTGGTGCTAATAATAATTACAGGGAGAAAACAGCTATAAACTAAGCCTATCTTTGATAAGCTAGAATGGATGGTCACCTTGATTAGGCCAGAGAAAATTTCTATAAGTCAGATGATATGTTAGTATTAAAGGGAGAGAGCATAGTCACCAGGGAAAAGAATGTCTTCTAAGTACTGGGAGAGTGTACTTAATGATAGAGACACCTAAGATTGCTCTGGTTCCAGGAAATAGCTTAGAGATAGCACAGTCTAGAATGAAGGGCAGAATATGGTCAGTGCTCAAAGAAGAATCTAGTTCAGTTCAGTTCAGTCGCGCAGTCGTGTCCGACTCTTTGCAACCCCATGAATCGCAGTACGCCAGGCCTCCCTGTCCATCACCAACTCCCGGAGTTCACTCAGACTCACGTCCATTGAGTCTGTGATGCCATCCAGCCATCTCATCCTCGGTCGTCCCTTTCTCCTCCTGCCCCCAATCCCTCCCAGCATCAGGGTCTTTTCCAATGAGTCAACTCTTCGCATAAGGTGGCCAAAGTACTGGAGCTTCAGTTTTAGCATCATTCCTTCCAAAGAAATCCCAGGGTTGATCTCCTTCAGAATGGACTGGTTGGATCTCCTTGCAGTCCAAGGGACTCTCAAGAGTCTTCTCCAACACCACAGTTCAAAAGCATCAATTCTTCGGCGCTCAGCCTTCTTCACAGTCCAACTCTCACATCCATACATGACCACAGGAAAAACCATAGCCTTGACTAGACGGACCTTAGTCGGCAAAGTAATGTCTCTGCTTTTGAATATACTATCTAGGTTGGTCATAACTTTTCTTCCAAGGAGTAAGCGCCTTTTAATTTCATGGCTGCAGTCACCATCTGCAGTGATTTTGGAGCCCAAAAAAACAAAGTCTGACACTGTTTCTACTGTTTCCCCATCTATTTCCCATGAAGTGATGGGGCCAGATGCCATGATCTTCGTTTTCTGAATGTTGAGCTTTAAGCCAACTTTTCCACTCTCCTCTTTCACTTTCAACAAGAGGCTTTTTAGCTCCTCCTCACTTTCTGCCATAAGGGTGGTGTCATCTGCATATCTGAGATTATTGATATTTCTCCCAGCAATCTTGATTCCAGCTTGTGTTTCTTCCAGTCCAGCATTTCTCATGATGTACTCTGCATATAAGTTAAATAAGCAGGGTGACAATATACAGCCTTGACGTACTCCTTTTCCTATTTGGAACCAGTCTGTTGTTCCATGTCCAGTTCTAACTGTTGCTTCCTGACCTGCATACAGATTTCTCAAGAGGCAGGTCAGGTGGTCTGGTATTCCCATCTCTTTCAGAATTTTCCACAGTTTACTGTGATCCACACAGTCAAAGGCTTTGGCATAGTCAATAAAGCAGAAATAGATGTTTTTCTGGAACTCTCTTGCTTTTTCCATGATCCAGCGGATGTTGGCAATTTGATCTCTGGTTCCTCTGCCTTTTCTAAAACCAGCTTGAACATCAGGGAGTTCACGGTTCACATATTGCTGAAGTCTGGCTTGGAGAATTTTGAGCATTACTTTACTAGCATGTGAGATGAGTGCAATTGTGCGGTAGTTGGAGCATTCTTTGGCATTGCCTTTCTTTGGAATTGGGATGAAAACTGACCTTTTCCAGTCCTGTGGCCACTGCTGAGTTTTCCAGATTTGCTGGCAAATTGAGTGCAGCACTTTCACAGCATCATCTTTCAGGATTTGAAACAGCTCAACGGGAATTCCATCACCTCCACTAGCTTTGTTCGTAGTGATGCTTTCTAAGGCCCACTTGACTTCACATTCCAAGATGTCTGGCTCTAGATTAGTCAACACATCATCATGATTATCTGGGTCATGAAGATCTTTTTTGTACAGTTCTTCCGTGTATTCTTGCCACCTCTTCTTAATATCTTCTGCTTCTGTTAGGTCCAGACCATTTCTGTCCTTTATCGAGCCCATCCTTGCATGAAATGTTCTCTTGGTATCTCTAATTTTCTTGAAGAGATCTCTAGTCTTTCCCATTCTGTTCTTTTCCTCTATTTCTTTACATTGATTGCTGAAGAAGGCTTTCTTATCTCTTCTTGCTATTCTTTGGAACTCTGCATTCAGATGCTTATATCTTTCCTTTTCTCAGTTAGGACTAAACTATAAGAGAACTAGTCAGCTAAGCAGATAAGACTGAGTTTTATCTTAAAAGTTATTGAGCATCATTAAGGGGCTTAGGGAAGGATCTGACATAGTCAAATTTGCATGAAAGATAACAGCAGTAAATGAAATTATTAAGGTTCCTTTCTAAGACATACACTTTCAAAGGTAATGTGCCCAACAATTATTATGCATATTATTATCCTTATTTTACAGCCCTGTAAACTGAGATAAATAATTTTCCCACAAGAGATGGATCTGGAACTTAAATAAAAGTGTGTTTAACTCAAAAATCTGTGCTATACTAAACTTTGACAGAAGGTTTGAGGGCAGTTTGGTAAGGAACCAGAGTAGTGGGACAGGTTGTCCAGGGCAGTAGCTATTGAAATCCAGGCAGGAATTATGACAGGCAATAATTATGGAAGACGCAGGGGGATGATTTGGAAGAAATAATCATGTCACATAAAAAGAAATAACAGAATCACAGGAATTGGTTTACTGATTGAGTGGTAGGGACAGTAACTAGACTTGAAGAGTCTAGATTTCTGGTTTGTGTGTCTGTGTAAATGGCAATATACCATTTACCATGATGAGTAATTAACAGGGGATGCTTAGCTTGATCTGGGAACAAGAGTTTAGATAGGGTGAAGGAATATTTATGCAAACTCAATGAGTTCTCTTTTCGAACGTTCACATAGAACTACTGGGTAATGCTTGGTAACTGAACGTGTGGATCTGGTGTTCACCAGTGAATCATGGAAAACTAATAAAGTGGAAATTTCAAAATTGTGAGTGATAGGTAATATCACCAGGGAGAGGATGAAGTAAAGCAGAAAACAACATAAAGGGAACAAAGATGGATGAGCCAAAGAGGCATAAAGAAAATAAGAAGAATGGGTCAAGAGAAGAGGAAGTTTCTGGAGGGGAAAAAAACTGAAGGGAACAGATACTCAGTAAAGTATAGTTAAACGAAGATGTTAACGTATCTACTAAATTAGAAAACTAGTAGCTTAATTTGGAATAGTAAACTGAATACTATATCTTGTTGTACCTGTTAAATATTACACTAATTGAAACCACTTTGAATCTCGATTCTGTCATCCTTTATATTCACTAGCTTTTTCTGCTTTGTGTTACTTGTATGCCTTATATTTTATATATATATATATGCATTCATTATTATAACTATAATTTATTAAATGCTTACTGTATCCCTCGTTCTTTGTAAATATTATTAATTTACAAAAAACCCTGCAAAGTCCATATTATCATCTTCATTTTAAAGATGAAGAAATAGAGTGTTCCCACAACTGTAATTCAAGAAGGGGAACTGAAGCTAAGTAGGGCAGATATCAAGGCCTCTTCTCTTCACATTTATTTCACAAACCTATTGCTCCCTTCAGGTTTCAAAGCATAAGCCAAATGCCACCAGAGGCATCTTCATTATGGCACAAGAAAACTACTGACAAACAGTAAGGCTGTTTGATATTTCCAATCCAGGGGGGAAGCTGGATTATTTAATCTACCATAGAAGCAAGAGAATTGGTGAATATGAAACAAAGTGAAGTCAGATATTTTCATGATTGATGAACAAAAAATAAGGGATCAAAGGTATAGGTAACGAAGCTTAAAATAATCACATATAAAGGGAACCAGAAGAAAAGAAACAAGGTTGAGTAAGATGGTCAGGAAAATCAAAGTGACATAACTTGCTCTACTGGGGTCCATTTTAAAAAGGCAAGAATACAAACGATTTTTCCTACATGTTCCAACCAACTCTAATGTTAATTACACAATGGCTTTCTGACATTGAAAACAGAGCACAGTGTAAAATCCACGGGATGACTTTAATTAAAAGTTATTTTCAAAAGCAAACATGAATGGATTTTGCAAAAGGGCAAGTAAAAATCAGATGGCTGAGTGCTGCAAAGAATTCATTTATTGGGTGTATAGGTTGAAAGTATTTTGGATAAAAGAACTTGAGTCCCATCAGGTCATTTTATATGCTGGAACAACCTGAACTTCAGATGAACTCAGACCCATAACACACTATGTTTTAAGGTTATGTTAGAAAACAGTGGATAAATAAATGAAACCAACAAACACATGAGAAAAATGCTGAACAATTCCAAATGAATACTAAACAACTGTGAACTCTCACTAATCTCTATAACTCTCTTGGAAAAGCAAAACTACCCTGCCCTTTAAACATGAATCTTATTAAACTGATTACTTTTTCAGATCACCTGTTTTGTCTGATCTTTATCAATCACCATATATAGCAGTGAAAGTCTCCTTCCTTTTAAAGATATGTCCTCTTATAGTCTAGCAAAGGTGCTATTACTGACGCACCAATAATACAGGACATGTGTTAGGGAATATTTGTTTAACAGTGCCTGGAGGGGTGGGGAATGGAGAGAAGAGAGGAGATAATGTGCTCTTTTCCATTCATGTCTTGAACTGGCCCAGCCTTGGCTGGACATATGGCAGTGCATGGGCCAGGAGCCTGCAGGCACACAAAGCCGCTAACTCTGTAAGTCCCTTGGGGATTCAGTCTGGAACTTTGGCCTCATCAATACCATGCTCTAGCCTGAGGGTTCTCAAATTTTGGTGTGAGTGAGAGTCACAGGTGGAGTAGCTATTAAAAATTCCAGTCCTTGGGTACCACCTCAGTCCTACCAGATTTAAAATCTCTGGAGGTGGGGTTCTGGCCTCTCCCCTGTCCTCACGCTCCACAGCTGATTCAGACCCACATGGCAACTGCAGCGCCACTCCTCTGGCCCCCAGGCCGCACCCTGTCGGCCAGGACTCTGACTACTCGCTGTGTGGCAGATGGTGCTGGCTCTGCCTGGTGGCCCAGGTCCTGATGCGGCTGCTGCCGCCTGTCTGACTTATTCTTTCTTTTCAGAATCCTTTGTCTGTTTTCTACCATTTGAAAACAAAACCAATATATTTAAAAATTATGAAAAGTAGAAAACTTGAAGTATATACAGAAAAAAATCACTTCTAATTGCACCATTCCAAGATAACCACTGTTAACACTATCATGAATTATCTTCATTGTATACTCAGTTACAACCATCCTTTTATGGAACAGTGCACCCCATTAAAAAAAAATACTTTTTATTGAGTGGTATGTGTCTTGTGCTGAGTACTTTATATTCATTATTTTGTTTAATTCTTCCAGCATCCCTATAAATAATGCAGAGGTATGACCCCATTTTAGAGACTAAAAAATTGAAGCTTAGAGAAGTCATAGTAGATCATGGCAGAGTGCTGGAGTGAACCCCAGGAACACAGTCTTTTTCTCACTTTGTCATCTGATATACACATACTTCCAAGATAGTGAAACATTTTATAAATAACATTAATAATGGCTGAACACTCTTCTATTTTAGGACTCTACCATTTGCTTACTCAGTGCTCATAGTCCAACAATGGATTATAAATTGCTATAATGTTACAATGAATATCTCCACGAATGTGGCATTATCTGTGTTTCCATTTATTTCCTTAAGGAGAAATTTCCAGCAAAGGTATCAACGTGTCAAAGAGCATAAATACTTTAAAAACATCTAATTCTTGATGCATATCGACAGGCTGCTTTTAAGAAAAGATTATACAAATTTCTGCACAGTTTTTTCACCTTCACTGGCCAAAATGCTTATGAAGCTATTTCTCATTTTTCATGCTTATAAATAAATCTTCAGTTCACTTCAGTTGCTCAATCATGTCTGACTCTTTGCAAACCCATGAATCGCAGCACACCAGGTCACCCTGTCCATCACCAACTCCCGGAGTTTACCCAAACTCATGTCCATTGAGTTGGTAATGCCATCCAGCCATCTCATCCTCTGTTGTCCGCTTCTCTTCCTGCCCCCAATCCCTCCCAGCATCAGAGTCTTTTCCAGTGAGTCAACTCTTCGCATGAGGTAGCCAAAGTATTGGAGTTTCAGCTTCAGCATCAGTCCTTCCAACGAACACCCAGGATTGATCTCTTTAGGATGGACTGGATGGATCTCCTTGCAGTGCAAGGGACTCTCAAGAGTCTTCTCCAACACCACAGTTCCGAAGCATCAATTCTTCAGTGCTCAGCTTTCTTCACATTCCAACTCTCACATCCATACATGACCACTGGAAAAACCATAGCCTTGACTAGACGGACCTTTGTTGGCAAAGTAATGTCTCTGCTTTTTAATATGCTATCTAGGTTTGTCATATGGATGATCACATTTGCTTATTTATTTTTGTCTACATTTCTGACTATTTCTTTAAGTTTAAATTTCTAACAGTCAAATTGCTGGATCAGTGGGTAACACATTTTAAGAGCCATTAATTCTTACGGTACTTCTAAATTGTCTGCCAGGAAGATCACAATTATACTCCCACCAGTAGGGAAAGTGAATGACTGTTTCTTCACACGTTTGTCAACACAGAACATTTGTATTTATCTAAATTTTTAAGAACTAATGAAGTAAAAAACAGCTCTTCACATGTTTATTGACTCATTAATTTCCTCTTTATTTCTTGTAAATTTAAAAATTTGTCTTTGGCCTTCACTTAAAAAATATTTAGGTTATATCTTTATTATTATTTATATGAAAGAGTTCTTTATATTAAGGCTGTTAGCTCTGTCAAATCCACTGCAAAATGGCCTCAGTTTATAATTTATATACTTCTTATAAATATTTTTGAAGTAGTGAATTTAAATTTTAATATGGTTTATCTGTATTTTCCTTTAGGGCTTCTGTCTTTTTGGTTTTGGATAGAATTTAGAACATGTATTCTCACTCACTAAGTATAAAATTCACACATTTTCTTTCATTTATGGCAGCATTTAGTCTTTAAATCACTTGTAACCTATTTTTGTATGGGTTATAATATAAACACTCTAATGTATTTCAAGTAGTTAATAAATCAAGTCAGCTATACATTCATTTTCCTCCTGTATAAAATGCTACTTTGACATTTACAGAAAAGACCCATGCACACACAGACACAAACATGCAATACATTGTGATGTGTGTATATAATTATATATGTGTGTGTGTGTGTGTGTGTGTGTGTGTGTGTGTATGAAACACTTTGGAACATTTCTTCATGTGTAATCAATATTTTAAACATTTTAATTCCTTGATTCAGCCACCTGTTTTTCATTTATTTACTCAATGCATATTCTGGGTAGGTTCTACATACAAGCATACAATTAGATGCTCTACACTCAATCTTACTGTATTGACAGTGAAGAGTCTTACCATCTAATAAGTTCTTTTCTCTAAACTCTATAGCATGGATGGCCCCTTTTGTTCATTAAGCACTTCATCATGTCAAATACAACAGCATGTTTTCTTTAATTTTGGACTATTTTGGTTTGGGTCCATATGAAGAAGATAAGTTTTTATGAATTAGGACTTGTGTATGTCTTCCCTCACAACATTAGGAAATGTAGGATTAAATGCATTATATACTTTTGAGATCAACTTACCTCAATTTAAAGTTCAGTTCTGCAATTCTGCACTTCATATTAAGGAAGTCAAATGACTTATCTAAGATGACACAGCTAATTAGTGACTACATTTGGATCAGGTCAAACTTCCCTGGTGGCTCAGACGGTAAAGTGTCTGCCTACAATGGGGGAGATCCAGGTTCAATCCTTGGGTTGGGAAGCTCTCCTGGAGAAGGCAATGGCAACCCACTCCAGTAGTCTTGCCTGGAAAATCCCATGGACAGAAGAGCCTGGTAGGCTACAGTCCACGGGGTGGCAAAGAGTCAGACACGACTGAGTGACTTCACTTCACCTCACTTCACTTTGGATCAGGGCACAAGTCTTGGTTGTCATTTCAGGTACCTTTCTGTCATTACACCCTTTTTTTTTCCTGAGCATTTTATTTGGCTTTTCTAGCTGGACTTCTCTGCTAAAAATGTCAGCATTAAGGCAGGATCAGTAATATTCTCAAGCCATGAGTGAATTTCCTCACATCATGAGGAAATGCCTATGAACTGTGAAATGATTCTGTTCTATTTTTTAATATGTGTATACAAAGCATTATGTGTCTGGTTGACTAAGTTATTAGCAGTAAAGGAGAATTAAATACACAAACTGAAAAATTAAATACATATGGCAAAGAGATAATGCTTGCTGAAGTATATATAGAAATGTTAAAGGCTGATTATATTATATACTGAGGCCAACACTTTTTCAGTGAAAACATATTTCAAATTATATTTGTGCTTAGTGAGAAATATGATTTCATGTGAAATTATTCCTTGCTTTACTCCTAAAATCAATGTGTAAAAGTCAATTAATGTGAAATTCAATTGAATCTAAACCTATTCTTTTGATAAATTACATTATAAGCACTAAGAAACCTATTAATGAGCATCTACAATGAATATTCAACAACATTTTCTTAAAACTTACCCTATACCAGGCTGTACCTAGTAGTCATTATGTAAGAACGAACAGGACACATTCTCTCTCCCTTGTGGAATTTATAATCCCTTAAGAAAGAACCATGAAAAGTGACTAGAAGGGTAGTAGGTATAATAAACAAAAATATCTCCTAGACTAGCACTGAGAAAAAACTATTCTAAGAAAGTGATATTTGAGACTGAATAGATGAGTATAAAGAAGGCTGGGAAGGGGCAGAGGATTTGAGGGGCAGGAAATCATTCCAAGCAAATAAACTTGCAACAGCAGATGGCAATGTGTGGTGTTATATGTGAAACGATGGCCAAAATTTATGAAGCTATGGAATTAACCTCTTTATAAAAGGAATTGGAGGAACATAAGCAGTAAAGGGAGGGCTTTAAAAATGTCTGGTTGAGACCTGAGCCTGTTTTATGTCTGATATAAAGAAGTCAGTATGAGGCTACATATATGTAAAGGTGAGGAGATCAATAAAAGTGCAGGTTCTCGAGAAGGAGGGTAGAGAGAAATCCAACCCAGTAGATGGAGGGGTCACCTCACTCCATTGTGAAAGGAGGAAAAGAAAAACAAGGAGATTCAGGGGCACATACTTTTGTACATATAATGGTGGAAAGTTCAAAGAATCAGCATCTCGATGGCTTGATTTTCTCACTGAAATAGGATGTCTGATGAGAATGAAGAGAAGGAAGAGGAAGGCAAAATTTTGAAATAAAAATGTGGGTCATCGGGAAAGACAACTGACTAGAGAATATTATACTTTAATAAAATGAGGACTTATGTATACTTGTATCATACAAAAGTTATTTTGATTTTGTCTGGGAAGTTGTCTGAGAAATTAGAGACAAAGGTAGCTAAGACAAAGAAGATCATTGAATCTTGATTCAAAAAAGACTCCAGAGCAATTCACCTAGTAAGACTGAATGTATAAACTTTCACTGAAGGGGACGACAAAGGATGAGATGGCTGGATGGCATCACTGACTCGATGGACGTGAGTCTGAGTGAACTCCGGGAGTTGGTGATGGACAGGGAGGCCTGGCGTGCTGTGATTCATGGGGTCGCAAAGAGTCGGACACGACTGAGCGACTAAACTGAACTGAACTGAACTGAAAATAAATGAATCCAAACCTCCTCAGAATATAAGTGTTTCTTGACTCACTACCATTCACTGCAAAACTTCTTGAAACATTTTACACTTGCTTCATTTTATTCAACCTCTACTCATTCCTCAATCCTTTGCAATGGCTTCACTGAATTTTTAAAAATAAGATTAATTTTTAAGAGAAATTTTAGGTTTAAAACCAAATTAATGGGGAATTACAGAGACGTACCATATATCTCCTGCTGCCACACATGCATTCAGTTCAGTTCAGTCGCTCAGTCGTGTCCGACTCTTTGCGACCCCATGAATCACAGCACGTCAGGCCTCCCTGTCCATCACTAACTCCCAGAGTTCACTCAAACTCACGTCCATCCAGTTGGTGATGTCATCCAGCCATCTCATCCTCTGTCGTCCCCTTCTCCTCCTGCCCCCAATCCCTCCCAGCATCAGGGTCTTTTCCAATGAGTCAACTCTTCACATGAGGTGGCCATTACCTCCCTCATTATCAACATCACCCACCAAAATGGTATATATTTTTAATGAGGATAAACTAAATTGACATATCATAATCAAAGTCCATAGTTTACCTTAGGGATCACTCTTGACGTCATACATTCTATGGGTTTGAACAAATATGCAATGACATATGTCCATCATCATAATAGCATAGAGTATTTTCAACAGCCACAAAAATCCTCTGTGCCCTATTTATCTTCCCCACCCCCACCACTACCAACAATAATCTTAATTATTTCTATAGTTTTTCTCTTCCAAAATATCATATACTTGGAATCATATAGTGTTTAGAATTTTTAAGTTGGTATCTTTCACTTAGTAATATGCATTTAACTTTCCTTCATGTCTTCTCATGGTTTGACAGCTCGTTTCTTTTTTAGTGCTGAATAATATTTCATTGATTGGCTATATCACATTTTATTTATCTTCACTGACTTTTTGGGAATGATTTTAACTTCTATTTGATTCTTCTACTTTATTATAAATTTGTTATTTCTCAGTGTTCTTATTTTGGACTTTTCTGTTTTTCTCCTGCAGTCTCACAATACTCCTATAATTTCCTAGCTTCAATTTGTACTTTAGTGCAAACACCTGAAATATATGAAACTTTCCATTGTACCATTGCTCTTCTTTTCCAATGGTCCAGCCAGACATCTGGGTCTGAACGTCCCAGTGGAACTCCAAGGACTACTTCATCATTTTACTGTGCTTCCTGATTAGTGTCAACATCCTCCTAGTCACTTAGTTTCCAATTTTGAAATCATCTTTTTTTCCCCCCTTTCTCTCATGCTCATATCAGTTGTCCTACTCCATCAATTCTATTTATTACAATGTCATTTATTAGTTCTTCTGGACCCTATTTCAGCCCTTTCATGGATGATAGACTTGTTGTGGCAAAGAAGTTTGTGTTAACTCAATGAAGCTATGAGCTATGCTGTGCAGGGCCACTCAAGATGAACAGGTCATTGTGAAGTAGTCATGCAGTTGCTCAACCATGTCCAACTCTTCATGACCCCATGGACTGCAACACGCCAGACATCCCTGTCTATCTTCCCATCTCTAGAGCTTGTTCAGACTTATGTCCATTCAGTCTCTGATGCCATCCAACCATCTCATTCTCTGTTGAACCCTTCTCCTTCTGCCTTAAAAATTTCTCAGCATCAAGGTCTTTCTAATGAGTCAGCTCTTTGCACCAGGTGGCCAAAGTAGTGGAGTTTCAGCTTCAGCATCAGTCTTTCCAATGAATATTCAGGACGGACTTCCTTTAGGATTGACTGGTTTGATCTCCTTGCAGTACAAGGGACTCTCCAGAGTCTTCTCCAACACCACAGTTCAAAAGCATCAATTCTTCAGCGCTTAGCCTTCTTTACACTCATAAAAGACTACTGGAAACACCATAGCTTTGACTAGACAGACCTGTGTCAGCAAAGTTATGTCTCTGCTTTTTAATATGCTTTCCAGGTTTGTTATAGCTTTGCTTCCAAGGGCAAGCATCTTTTAATTTCATGGCTGCAGTCACCATCTGCAGTGATTTTGGAGCCCAAGAAAGTAAAGTTTGTGACAGTTTCCATTGTTTCTCCATCTATTTGCCATGAAGTGATGGGACCAGATGCCATGATCTTGGTTTTTTGAATATTGAAGTTTAAGTCAGCTTTTTCTCTCTCCTCTTGCACATTCATCAAGTGGCTCTTTAGTTCCTCTTCACTTTCTGCCATAAGGGTGGTATCATGTGCATACCTAAGGTTATTGATATTTCTCCCAGCAATCTTGGTTTCAGGTTGTGCTTCATCTAGCCCAGCATTTTGCATGACGTATTCTGCATAGAAGTTAAATAAGCAGGGTGATGATGTATAGCCTTGACTTAGTCCTTTCCCAATCTGGAACCAGTCCATTGTTCCATATCCAGTTTTAACTGTTGCTTCTTGACCTGCATACAAGTTTCCCAGGAGGCAGGTCAGGTGGTCTGATATTCCCATCTCTTGAAGAATTTTCCACAGTTTGTTGTGTTTAGTTCAGTTCAGTCACTTAGTCATGTCTGACTCTTTGAGATCCCATGGACTGCAGCATGCCAGGCTTCCCTGTCATCACCAACTCCAGGAGCTTGTTCAAACTCATGTCCATTGAGTCGGTGATGACATCCAATCATGTCATCCCCTTCTCCTCCTGCCTTCAATCTTGCTCAGCATCAGGGTCTTTTCCAATGAGTCAGTTCTTCACATCGGGTGACCAAAGTATTGGAGTTTCAGCTTCAGTATTAGTCCTTCCAATGAATATTCAGGACTGATTTCCTTTAGGATTGACTGGTTGGATCTCCTTGCAGCCCAATGGATTCTCAAGAGTCTTCTCCAACATCATAGTTCAAAAGCATCAATTCTTTGTTCCACATAATCAAAGGCATAGTCAATGAAGCAGAAATAGATGTTTTTATGGAACTCTCTTGCTTTTTCAATGATCCAAAGGATGTTGGCAATTGGTCTCTGGATCTTCTATCTTTTCTAAATCTAGCTTGAACATCTGGAAGTTCTCAATTCACATACTGTTGAAGCTTGGCTTAAAGAATTTTGAGCATTACTTTGCTAGCGTGTGAGATGAGTGCCTTTGTGCGGTAGTTTGAGCATTCTTTGGCACTGCCCTTCTTTGATATTGGAATGAAAACTGACCTTTCCAGTCCTGTGGCCACTGCTGAGTTTTCCGAATTTGATGCTATGTTGAGTGCAGAACTTTCACAGCATCATCTTTTAGGATTTGAAATAACTCAACTACAATGCCGTCATCTCTACTAGCTTTGTTCGTAGTGATACTTCTTAAGGCCCACTTGACTTCATACTCCAAGAATGTCTGGCTCTAGGTGAGTGATCACACCATCATGGTTATCTGGGTCATTAAGATCTTTTTTGTATAGTTCTTCCTCTTCTTAATATCTTCTGCTTCTGTTAGTCCATACAGTTTCTATCCTTTATTGCTGCCATCTTTGCATGAAACATTCCCTTGCTATCTCTAATTTTCTTCAAGAGATCTCTCATCTTTCCCATTCTATGGTTTTCCTCTGTCTCTTTGCATTGTTCACTTAGGAAGGCTTTTTTTTAAATCTCTCCTTGCTATTCTTGAAACTCTGCATTCAGATGGGTATATCTTTCCTTTTCTCCTTTGCCTTTCTTTTCTCTTATTTTCTCAGCTATTTGTAAGGCCCCTTCAGACGCATTTTGCCTTTTTGCATTTATTTTTCTTGGGGATGGTTATGATCACTGGCTCCTGTACTACATCATGAACCTCCATCCATAGTTCTTCAGGCACTCTGTCTATCATACCTAATCCCTTGAATCTATTTGTCACTACGTGGCTCAGACGGTAAAGCGTCTGCCTACAATGTGGGAGACCTGGGTTTGATCCCTGAGTTGGGAAGATCCTCTGGAGAAGGAAATGGCAACCCACTCCAGTACTCTTGCCTGGAAAATCCCATGGTTGGAGGAGCCTGGTAGGCTACAATCTATGGGGTTGCAAAGAGTCAGACACGACTGAGTGACTTCACCTCACCTCACTGTATAATCAGAAGGGATTTGATTTAGTTAACCTGAATGGGCCTAGTGGTTTTCCCTACTTTCTTCAATTTAAGTCTGAATTTGACAATAAGGAGTTCATGATCTGGGCCATAGTCAGCTCCTGGTCTTGTTTTTGCTAACTCTCTAGAGCTTCTCCACCTTTGAATGCAAATAATATAATCAATCTGAGGTTGGTAATTGACATCTTGTCTATGTGTGGAATCATTTCTTGTGTTGTTGGAAGACGGTGTTTGCTATGACCAGTGTGTTCTCTTGGTAAAACTCTGTTAGCTTTTGCCCTGCTTCATGTCGTACTCTCAGGCTAAACTTGCCTGTTACTCCAAGTATCTCTTGACTTCCTACTTTTGCATTCCAGTCCCCTATAATGCAAAGGACATAGTGAAGAGTTTTGACAAAACATGGTTTATTGGAGTAGGAAATGGAAACCTGTGCCCGTATTCTTACCTGGAGAATACCGTGGACAGTATGAAAAAGTAAAAAAGACAGGACATCAGAAGATGAGTCCCCCAGGTTTGAAGGTGTCCAACATGCTACTGAGTAAGAGCAGAAGGCAATTACTAATAGCTCAGAAAGAATGAAGCAGCTGGGCAATAGCAAAAATGATGCTCAGTCGTGAATGTGTCTGGTAGTGAAAGCAAAGTCCAATGCTGTAAAGAACAATATTGTGTAGGAATCTGGAATGTTAGGTCCATGAATCAGGGTAAATTGGATGTGGTCAAGCAGGAGATGGTAAGAATGAACACTGACATATTAGGAATCAGTGAACTAAAATGGATGGGAATGGACAAATCTAATTCAGATGACCATTATATCTATTATTGAGAACAAGAACCCCTTAGAAGAAATGGAACAGCCTTCATAGTCAACAAAAGAGCCTGAAATGCAGTACAGTACAATCTCAAAAACAACAGAATGATCTTGTTTCATTTCCAAGACAAACCATTCAACATCTCAGTAATACAAGTCTATGCCCCAACCACTGATGACAAAGAAGTTAAATTGATTAGTTCTATGAAAACATATAACACTTTATAGAACTATCACCAAAAAAAGATGCCCTTTTCATCAGAAGGGATTGGAATGCAAAAGTAAGAAGTCAAGAGATACCTGGAGTAACAGGCAAGTTTGGCCTTGGAGTACAAGGTAAGGCAGGGCAAAGGCTAACACAGTTTTGTTAAGAAAACATGCTGGTCATAGCAAACACTCTTTACCAACAACCCAACAGAAGACTCTACACATGGATATCACCAGATGGTCAATACCAAAATCAGATGGATTATGTTCTTTGCAGGCAAAGATGGAGAAGTTCTACAGAAGGGGAAAAAGCAGAATCAGTGACAGATCTTATCTTCTTGGGCTCCAAAATCACTGCATACGGTAACCACTGCAGCCATGAAATTAAAAGATGCTCCTTGTAAGGAATGCTATGACAAACCTAGACAATGTATTAAAAAACAGAAACATCACTTTTGCTAACAAAGGTCCATATAGTCAAAGCTATCATTTTTCCAGTAGTTGTGTACAGATCTGAGATTTGGACCATAAGGAAGGCTGAATGCTGAAGAACTGATGCTTTTGAATTATGGTGTGGAGAAGACTCTTGAGAATCCTTAGGACTGCAAGGAGATCAAGTTAGTCAATCCTAAAGGAAATCAACCCTCAATATTCACTGGAAGGTCTGTTGCTGAAGCTGAAGATTTGGCCACCTGATCCGAAGAGCTGACTCATTAGAAAAGATTCTAATGTTGGGAAAGATTGAAGGCAAAAGGAGAAGGGGGGCAGCAGAGGATGAGATGGTTAGACAGCATCACTGACTCAAAGGACACAAATCTGAGCAATCTCTGGGAGACAGTGGAGGACAAAGGAGTCTAGTGTGCTACACACCATGAGGTCACAAAGAGTTGGACGCGACTCAGCAACTGAACACCAACAACCACCCTGTTTCAGGCTCTAAATAAAATGTGCTTAAATTACTGCAACAGCCTCTACAGGTTTGTTCTATCTTCCTTCAGCCTTCCTTTGTACTACATGCTGTTGTCAGCAATCTTCCTAAATTACAGGTGTAATTGCATCATTCCCATGCTCAGAATCCTCTCGTGGTTTCACATTAGTGATAGCTGTCATTCATCAAGTTCTTCCTAAGTTCCAGGCAGTTTGCACACCTTATCTTATATTACCTTATATCATTTATCCTCCTCCTCCTCAGAATCTAAGAGAGAATGACTGTTCCAATTTTACAGGTGAGAATACCGCAGACCATTGAGCTCAACTAATAGTAAAGCCAGAATTTAAACAAAGCATCTAGCTAACTAAATCCTTGTGCTTCCTCATAAAAATTACTTTCCTAAAGAGAATAATGTAAAGTTTAAATTTTCTGGCCTGTCATTCAAGGTCTTCATGATATTTCTCTAATTTACATCTTCAATATTTTGTCCATAACATCATTCTCCCTAGATCATTCTTAAATGGGATGAGCTATCTTTCTGACAGAGATGTCAAGCAGTATATCCAGTAGCTAATCAAGGGCCATGAAACATATTTTATGCTATAGCTGATTAAGATAGTAATGATGAGCTATTTAAACCACAGGAGAAATTTTTTAAATAATATTTATCTTTAATCGGTTTTGTAGGGTGGGGAGAAATATTAGAAGGAATTTTGTTGTTATGTAAAACTATATACACATATGCACATTTTGCTGGGTTTCAGCATCACAGCTGGTAGAGTATAAATGAATACCTCTATTATTCTTTTGTATCAATAAAAATCCTATATGTGCAAAAAGAAAGAGTTTTCAAAATTGCTTGGAAAATCCAGCTGCAACTGTAAGTAGCTATACAAATTTGCATAGGTTTAAAATTTTCAGTATGAGTGTTATAATGTATCAGTTCAGTTCAGTTGCCCAGTTGTGTCTGACTCTTTGCAACCCCATGAATCACAGCATGCCAGACCTCCCTGTCCATCACCAACCCCGGGAGTTCACTCAGATTCATGTCCATCGAGTCAGTGATGCCATCCAGCCATCTCATCCTCTGTCATCCCCTTCTCCTCCTGCCCCCAATCCCTCCCAGCATCATTACTTTGCCAACTAAGGTCCATCTAGTCAAGGCTATGGTTTTTCCAATGGTCATGTATGGAAGTGAGAGTTGGACTGTGAAGAAGGCTGAGTGCTGAAGAATTCATGCTTTTGAACTGTGGTGTTGGAGAAGACTCTTGAGAGTCCCTTGGACTGCAAGGACATCCAACCAGTCCATTCTGAAGGAGATCAGCCCTGGGATTTCTTTGGAAGGAATGATGCTAAAGCTAAAACTCCAGTACACATGTATACATGTGATCAATTCATGTTGATGTATGGCAAAAACCATCACAATATTGTAAAGTAATTATCCATCAATCAAACTACATAAATTAATTGGAAAAAGTTCTTATACATGTATAAATATCATTATACATATTGTGAAGGATACAGTGTAAAATGTCATTTGAATATCCTAAACCTTTGTTAGCTTAAAAAGTGTATTAATATTTTGCATAAATTTGGATGATGAGATTTATACTTCTCTTGGCAAAAATCTTTGGAATTGAAATAAGAGAGATTATGGATATCACATGAACCACATTAATAACCAGAATTAATATTTATCTGTAAGCCCTCTATGCGAAGAAATCCACTAGCAGCACACAAAAGTTAGCCTATTTACAGTGGCATATAGTTTGTTGAAATGTTCACCCTAAGAGAATGAGTTTACAATGCATTTCTCTCCTCTTACCATCACCCATTTATTTTAAAATCCTATGTGCTTCTCAAAATGTGTGGCTACAACAAATATTCATACAACACTTCCCCATAATCTTTGGGAAAACAGCAATAAATTACAGAACGACAATGAATGGGAAGCAGGCAATCCTCCATAGTGTTCATTAATGGGTGCTTGTGACAAGATACTGTCAGTTTTAATTTAATAATTTGTCCTTGGATGGTTCCTATCTTCTCAGCAGAAGCTGAGGCGTTGATGGAACAGCTCACCATTAGTGGCAGTAGTGAAATCAATTTCTTGTCAGACGTGTTATAAAGCATAGGACTGTGACTGAGAAAGATGACTGAGGTCCTCAGGTCCTACTCATTTAGCAAGCAGACAATTGTCACATCAAATTAGATGACCTCCCCTTAAATCTTCAACCAACTATACACCATTGAGTATTCCTCATTTTCTCATGAGCAACCTGGATAATTAAGGAATTAGGGTTTGAGAGTGGCTCTTAGATAAATCTAGAAATAGGAGCTAAAACATAAATAAATCCCATGGCCTTATACACCTACTTAAATAAAATTGCGGCAAACACCTTCACAAATGACAAAATGACTATAGGCCTCCTATCTTCACAGTCTCTCTAATGTGTTTCCTTCTTTTAGGAGGAAAAGTTGACATTTATTCTTTATTGTTAATTATATTGCTAATTCCATTGGGTTTAGAGGTAAGGAGCTCCACAAATCCAGATGTAAATGAAAAAAGAACAAAGGGAAAACCAACAAATGAAGATTCTTTCCCGCCCACTTGGGATCGCTGAAATGTACTGCTGGGATTGTCTCCAATTGTGGGCATTATTCCTGAGCTATTGATTATACACCTGTGGATTTTATGCAAAAGTCAGATTCTAAAATAACCACAATTTCACAGTTGATCTTAAAGCTCTCTTGTTTTCAACAATTTTTGACCTGCTTCTATGCTGCCAATGTGTCTGGTGCCATTTTTAATAAGCTTTAGAGCTGGTGGATTAACACAGAATGTCAAACACCACAATCAAAATTGCTGATTGTTTGCAGAAACACTATTTTCACATATTAAAAAACAACCTTCTTCTTGCCATAAAACTCAGCACTCACTTCTGTTATATCTGATCAGTTTTACATGCACTTTTTAATTCTCAATAACCCTTGTGTGAATACAAGCCTTTGAAAGGGAGAAAGTTAACATAAATAAAAATGGCAATCATAAGTTGTACATAATTTCCTTTTGCTTTTCTAAAAAGATGCATTGAATTTTTAGCTGCTCATTTTTCCTATGATTCATCATCAGCAACTATATAATTCAAAATCCACGAATGAGAAAATTTGAAAGCTGGACCACAACAGAGTAAAGTAGACATCCTTGGCATGAGTTGGAGTTAAACTTTCCTACATTATCAAATTATGCAACATAATTTTCTAGAAAGGGGTGATATTACATATCCACTCTACTGCAGAGTGTTACGTAAAATTATTTCTGCATTTAATCCATGCTTATCTACACCACCAAATAGTATGATTTCACTTTTAGGAGACCTTAGTGTTTCCCAACTGTCCCACAAAACCTTTACATATATCAACACACTTTTTGCATATGTGACTGGCAATCGATGAGATACTAATTACTTATTGAGGTGTATCATAACTGATTTAATGAAAGCTACATTTAAAGCAGAATACTGTTCTCCTCCCTGAGGGATACCATTTCTGTTCTCTGTTTCAAGTCAGTGGACTGCTCAACCTATCAGTAGCTATCAATGCATTAGATTTCATTCTATTAGCTATTTTCCTCCTCTTTTCAATCCATTACTTCTTTATATAGCAAAGTCCAGTATACTCATTAAAGAAAATTTGGAATATATAAAATACTACGACATAAAAAATCACTCCAGTTATGTTGCCACGTCCAATTCTTAATGTTTTGGAGGTGCTTTGATCTTTCCTTCCAATCTTTATATATAAATTTATATAAAATATAATTTATATATTTTTAATAAAATCTATATAAATCTATACAAATTTTATATAAAATTTATATTTATGTAAAAATATATATTTTTTCTATTCAACTTATATATATATATATACAGTCACAAATACACTATAGACACAATTTTATTCTACTTTTCTCACTTGGATTATGTATTTTCCATGTTTTTGCAAACAATGAAGTATAATTTTTAATGAATAGCTATAAAATTAACCATGAAGTTAAAAAATTATTAGGCCAATTGTTTAAGTACAGATTTGCTGAAGATTTACAGACAAAACAGGTTATTATTCTAACCTCCTTCAGTCCAAATGCCATACATATAATGAAGGTTTCTGAAAGTATCTGTAAATAAACATTTTAAGATAAGTTATTGGGAGGAGGCAATGTTCAAGGATGCTGATCAGTATCATAAGAATTAGATTTTCTTCCTCAAGAGTGGCCCCATTCTTATTGCCTTGGTTCAAACTTTCATAAACCTGCTTTATTAAGTGGCCATCATAATAGTTACTTTCTTAGCTCTTGGTTAGAATGTAACAATCAATGATGAATTCATTCACTATTTACTGAGCGTCTTCCATATGAAAGATATGTGTTAGCCACTATGAGTGAACACTGATGTATGAAGGAGCAGCGCCTGACTTCAAAGAGCTAATACACAAAAGAGAGGAGATAAGTACACTAATAAATAAAAAAAAATTACAGTAAATAAAGTGGGATTTCAGAAGAGGGGAAGCTCACATCTGCTGCTGCTGCTGCTGCTGCTGCTGTCACTTCAATCGTGTCCAACTCTGTGCGACCCCATAGATGGCAGCCCACCAGGCTCGCCCGTCCCTGGGATTCTCCAGGCAAGAACACTGGAGTGGGTTGCCATTTCCTTCTCTAACGCATGAAAGTGAAAAGTGAAAGTGAAGTCGCTCATCGTGTCTGACTCCTAGTGACCCCATGCACTGCAGCCCACCAGGCTCCTCCACCCATGGGATTCTCCAGGCAGGAGTACTGGAGTGGGTGCCATCGCATTCTCCCACATCTAGCTGAGGTAATTAAGTAAGGTTGTCCTAAGGAGACAGCATTTGAACTGAGCGTTAAGGGATGCATAAAAATCAAATCAGTAGAAAGGAAGAGGACAGATACAACAACATGAGCAAAATTAGACACAATAATTAAGGGTATGTGACTGAATAATTGAAAGACAGCTTAGAGGGTAAGAGTCAGTGGCTGAGTTAATGACGCTGCTTAATTATCAGGCTGTAGTTCTTGGACTCCATCTGTTATACCACAGGGAGCCACTGTAGGTTTTTTAGTATAGATATGAGGATTCATGTAGCAAATTAAGGAGTGTGTAAATTAGATTGAGAAGAGAAAGAGTAACATGTATCTGGGTCAGATATATTGAAATGGCCCATGGCTGATAAGGCTACCTCATTGGAAATTGCAAGCCAGCAATGTCAAGACAATTGGACTTGCTCATTCCAGGGCAATCAGGAAATACAAAGGAATAACGTTACCATATGTATTCAGAAAATTACATATGAAAAAAGTGACAAACTAAAGGGTTATTTGCACTAATAAACCCAAGTGTATTTGGCACTCCTTATTTCAGGGACTGGGCAAGGGGGAGCTTGAAGGCTGAAATTTATCAGGGCTGGGACAGGCTCCGTGAAGGGCTGCCTCTACCAAGGCATCCTGGGGAAGAAGAGCAAGTGGGTACCAAGAGGGAAGAGAGCTGCGGTACTTGTGGGAGGTCACAGCCATTAACCAAGCTGGGCTAGGGTGTAGCTCATTTAGTCCCGTGTGAACTGAGTTGCAGAAGTCACGGGGAAGATGGTCTCCACAGAGAAGGCCTACATGCCATTCTGGGAGTGTAGTGCAAAGCTGGTAAGCCTTCCATTTCGAAATGAGGCCATTCCAGCATGCCCGAAGTGAGACTTAAGGACAGGGCCCAACATGACATTTGGAATCTGGAGCTAGCTGGAGCTTGTGGAGGGACTGGCACCAGACAGTGAGTGAGGGCTCTTGCAGGCTTTCTCCTCAGGCAAAAGGGTCAGGAAGGGACTAAAGGAGCCCCGAGTGTCTCCAGAAGGCCGCTGGTCAGTGCCTGATTGTGCCATTCTCTGCCTGCCTCCTATGCAGGAGGTGGTACCCATGGAATAGCATTACAGAAATATCTTACCATAACAAATACACTATAGACACAATTTTATTCTACTTTTCTCACTTGGATTATGTATTTTCCATGTTTTTGCAAACAATGAAGTATAATTTTTAATGAATAGCTATAAAATTAACCATGAAGTTAAAAAATTATTAGGCCAATTGTTTAAGTACAGATTTGCTGAAGATTTACAGACAAAACAGGTTATTATTCTAACCTCCTTCAGTCCAAATGCCATACATATAATGAAGGTTTCTGAAAGTATCTGTAAATAAACATTTTAAGATAAGTTATTGGGAGGAGGCAATGTTCAAGGATGCTGATCAGTATCATAAGAATTAGATTTTCTTCCTCAAGAGTGGCCCCATTCTTATTGCCTTGGTTCAAACTTTCATAAACCTGCTTTATTAAGTGGCCATCATAATAGTTACTTTCTTAGCTCTTGGTTAGAATGTAACAATCAATGATGAATTCATTCACTATTTACTGAGCGTCTTCCATATGAAAGATATGTGTTAGCCACTATGAGTGAACACTGATGTATGAAGGAGCAGCGCCTGACTTCAAAGAGCTAATACACAAAAGAGAGGAGATAAGTACACTAATAAATAAAAAAAAATTACAGTAAATAAAGTGGGATTTCAGAAGAGGGGAAGCTCACATCTGCTGCTGCTGCTGCTGCTGCTGCTGTCACTTCAATCGTGTCCAACTCTGTGCGACCCCATAGATGGCAGCCCACCAGGCTCGCCCGTCCCTGGGATTCTCCAGGCAAGAACACTGGAGTGGGTTGCCATTTCCTTCTCTAACGCATGAAAGTGAAAAGTGAAAGTGAAGTCGCTCAGTCGTGTCTGACTCCTAGTGACCCCATGCACTGCAGCCCACCAGGCTCCTCCACCCATGGGATTCTCCAGGCAGGAGTACTGGAGTGGGTGCCATCGCATTCTCCCACATCTAGCTGAGGTAATTAAGTAAGGTTGTCCTAAGGAGACAGCATTTGAACTGAGCGTTAAGGGATGCATAAAAATCAAATCAGTAGAAAGGAAGGGACAGATACAACAACATGAGCAAAATTAGACACAATAATTAAGGGTATGTGACTGAATAATTGAAAGACAGCTTAGAGGGTAAGAGTCAGTGGCTGAGTTAATGACGCTGCTTAATTATCAGGCTGTAGTTCTTGGACTCCATCTGTTATACCACAGGGAGCCACTGTAGGTTTTTTAGTATAGATATGAGGATTCATGTAGCAAATTAAGGAGTGTGTAAATTAGATTGAGAAGAGAAAGAGTAACATGTATCTGGGTCAGATATATTGAAATGGCCCATGGCTGATAAGGCTACCTCATTGGAAATTGCAAGCCAGCAATGTCAAGACAATTGGACTTGCTCATTCCAGGGCAATCAGGAAATACAAAGGAATAACGTTACCATATGTATTCAGAAAATTACATATGAAAAAAGTGACAAACTAAAGGGTTATTTGCACTAATAAACCCAAGTGTATTTGGCACTCCTTATTTCAGGGACTGGGCAAGGGGGAGCTTGAAGGCTGAAATTTATCAGGGCTGGGACAGGCTCCGTGAAGGGCTGCCTCTACCAAGGCATCCTGGGGAAGAAGAGCAAGTGGGTACCAAGAGGGAAGAGAGCTGCGGTACTTGTGGGAGGTCACAGCCATTAACCAAGCTGGGCTAGGGTGTAGCTCATTTAGTCCCGTGTGAACTGAGTTGCAGAAGTCACGGGGAAGATGGTCTCCACAGAGAAGGCCTACATGCCATTCTGGGAGTGTAGTGCAAAGCTGGTAAGCCTTCCATTTCGAAATGAGGCCATTCCAGCATGCCCGAAGTGAGACTTAAGGACAGGGCCACAACATGACATTTGGAATCTGGAGCTAGCTGGAGCTTGTGGAGGGACTGGCACCAGACAGTGAGTGAGGGCTCTTGCAGGCTTTCTCCTCAGGCAAAAGGGTCAGGAAGGGACTAAAGGAGCCCCGAGTGTCTCCAGAAGGCCGCTGGTCAGTGCCTGATTGTGCCATTCTCTGCCTGCCTCCTATGCAGGAGGTGGTACCCTGGAATAGCATTACAGAAATATCTTACCATTCACAGGCAAGTGGAGATGAACATATCAGCTCCAGACTCTAGGCGGACTTATGATGGAAAACAGATGTTGATATAACTCACTACCCATTTCACTAGCAAAAGACACAAATGGTTAGTAGAGTCCAGAGTATTAATTAGGATCAGCTGGCATGAAATCTCAGGATGGGGCTCTCAGGAAGAGAGCTAGAACACACTGGCAAAAATTGGCAACAAGTAGAGCTCTGCAACAGCTTTGGCTATTGTCACATTGGCAACTTAAAAGATTGTTTTCTGCTCAATAAACTAAAGGGGTTTATGGGATTTTGCCAAGCTGAAAAATAACAAACTTTCACTGTGAGAAATTAGCAAAGTTCACTTTATTGTTTTATTAAAGAGATAAACAACCGAGCATTCTTTTTTTTTTCTTTTTTCTTTTTTTTTTCTTTTATTTTGCTTTACAATACTGTATTGGTTTTGACATACATCAACAAGAATCTGTCACGGGTGTACACGTGTTCCAATTCTGAACCCCCCTCCCACCTCCCTCCCTATACCATCAGATTATCCCATATGGAGGAGAATTACTCTTGCAATGTGACCTAGTAATAATAATAAATAATATTTGTTTTTAAATTATCATCTATCTTAGGAAGATATTGGTATATCCTGTCTTCATTGCAGCATTGTTTACAGCAGCCAAGCATGGAAACACCTTACACATGCATATAAATCTACATGCATACATCCGTATTTGTCAGTTACCAAGTCATGTCTGATTCTTCACAACCGCTCGGACTACACTTGCATGCATACAAAAGGGAATGTTATTCAGTCATAAAAGATGGGAAGCCTGCTGTTTTCGGTAACATAGATGCACCTTAAAGGAATTATATTGGATGAATTATCAGACAGAGAAAGACAAATATTGCATTATCTCACTCACATGTGCATCTAAAAAATTCATAGATATATAAAACACATTGGTGGTTGCCAATGGCAGGGCATGGGGGTTGAGCTGGGTAAAGGGAGTCATCTGTATAGCTGAAAGGAGTTATAAAGGAGTTATCTTTATAACTGAAAGACATAAACTTTCAGTTAGAAGATAAGTAAGTCCTGAGGATGTAATCCATAGCATGGTGACTATAGTTAACAACATTTTCTTATATATTTGAAAGTTGCTAAGAGAGTAGATCTTATGAGATCTTACAAGCTCTCACCATAAGAAAAAGCCACAGTCATCAAGACAGTATGGTACTGGCACAAAGACAGAAATATAGATCAATGGAACAAAATAGAAAGCTCAATATCCGAGCATTCTTTCTGTGAACGATCACGGTAGTTTTCAAAATTCATTCCAAAAAAAAAAAAAAAAAAGCATGTGTCAGACTCAACTTAACATTTACTCAATGCCTTTTCTGCCAGGCACGATTCTAAATGATTTCTACCAGTCTTTTCAAAGTGTGGTGTGATTTCTACCAGTCTTTTCAAAGTGTGGTCCAAGGACTACAGCTGATAATGCAAACTGTTACCTGTCTGTGATAGGAGAAATAGCTTTTACCAAAATGTTAATCAACACACTGCTTCTTTCACTGGAATATCTTGCTAGGAAAAAAATGTCAGCTAACTACAAAGTGTACTTAAAAACTTAGTTGATTTACACTCTGGTGTAGGTTCCTTACCTTGTCATTGGCAGGCAACAAATAACTCAAAGATATTCAGTGGTCCACAAACCACAATTTAGGAAGGAATGATTTATATACATTTTCATATTTCACCAAGTAAATGAGTCAAATCTGATTGAGGAAAATGTAGGGCAAAGCAGACATTTATTTTAGGGCTAGTTCATTCCCTCAGTCTTGTACCAACATGCAAAAATCACACAGTTCTTAAAATATTTGTAAACTGATTCAAATTCTCCAACTATTTTACAAACTCTTGAACATAACTATTGAATCTCACAAATGATAAATAATAGCTAACAAGTGGATTTTTTTCCTTCAAAAAATGAGTCATATTTGTTCTAAAACTCATTCCTTTCAATATATTGGAATAAATGGTAAAAGCATTTAATGACCCGTGGGATGGTTTGGCAGACTAGGCACTTGGATTCAATCTCTGAATTCTACTGGGGACCCTGAAGTAATAGTATTTTGTGCTAAGTCACTTCAGTCATGTCTGACTCTTCGCCACGCCATGGACTGTAGCCCGCCAGGCTCCTCTGTCCATGGGGATTCTATATGTATATAATTGCATAGAGGTGCAAAGAGGAATAGACACATAACAACAAAGATACAAGATTTCAACACATTTGTGAAAAAAAGCAAATGGGGATGTTGACAGATAAAACACAGAAATACCTCAGCCTAGAATATGCTATGAGAGATCTAGTGTGAAGGTGAGTATATTTGAAACCTGAAGGGCTCTAGGCTAAATTGTTAGACGAGAGTAAGGGTAAGAAGTGGTGATGAAAACAGGGAAAACACTGAAGCTATTACACAAAACAAATGACCACCTCGCTTTCATTACTCAGAGTGATTGGC
>SJXQ01010938.1:0-91013 GCA_006408695.1 Aepyceros melampus | reverse complement strand
CATTTCTCCCACCCCCCGCCCCCACCCCGCCATAAAAAGAAATTAGGACTCTTTGAAATAAATAACTATATGGTGACAGCCTAAGTTTCTATTTTAAATCGAGTGCCCAAGAGTCAGTCCCTCCTTATTTTGGTATCTGTGGCCTGTGGCTTATGGCCTGATTTGCTGCTCTCTGGCTCTCCATCAATCAACTCAATTTAAAAAGAAGTCAGCCAGTTGAGAAATCCTTGCCCCAAAACAGAGTTCCAAATAAGACTTCTTATTCAGGCAGGAGGATCTCAGGATAGTGTACTTATATAGTGACCAAGGAAACCAGGCCAATTTGCCAATCCTTCATTCTTCTCTAAGTATGGATTACCAAGTGAAACCAGACAGTGGAGAAAGAGCTACAGTATGACGGAGAAAAAGCAACACAAAGGAAACTGACATTTAAGGAAAGAGAAATAATTCAAGTAACAGAGAGCAGTATAAAAACAGTAATTAATTAATATGTCCAAACAGTCAAGAAGACTCTACATCCATGACACACACTCTACATCCATCCATGACCCACTAATATAATAATATAAAAAGGAACAACTAGAATATAATAAAGAGCTCTTGTGCTTTTTAAAAATATATATATAGTTAAAATAAAATCAATAGAAGGGTTGTAAATAAAGCTGAGAAATTTCTCCCAAGATTAAGTAAAAGGAAGGACAGATATACATACACACACAGAAAGATGAGAGGAAAGGCAAAGGACATCTAACAGAGTTGCAAAAGAAGAGTACAGAAAATATACAAAAATTATCAGAAAGATAACATAAACATTTCCACAACTAAAGAGACAAATTAACCTTCAGGTAGAGAGGCTTCACAGACTGACCTAAACAGTAAGTTTAAAAAGTCCAGCACCATAATCCAACATTAACATCTGCACATCTTTAAGAAATCTAAGGAAACCAAGGATACAAACGCTTTTTTGATTCCCAAAGCTTCTATAAAGGAACAGGAATTCAGAAAGCACCTGACTTCTTTCATAGCAGTAGGAGAGGCCAAAAGCCAATGGAGTAATGTTTCCAGAATTCTAGAGGAATATTATCTTTAACCCTGAATTCCATTTCCAGAAAAATCATCAACCCCAGAACAAAGTAAAAGAAGTTAATTTTCCAAATTTCTTTTCCAAAGAAGCTAAAGATATATTTTAGAAAAACGGAAAAAAAAAAAAGAAAAACAAAGTCAGGAGAGTCAATAAATGATTAAGTCAACCCAGGAGAACAGGAAGGAGGAACCCTAGTGTGACAGCTGTGCTGCCACATTAGAGAGCAATCATTCAGGTCGAAGCTGGCAAGCAGCGCTGTACTCTGTACAGACTGGAATGCCCCAGTTGCTGGTTTATAAATGGCGCTGAGCTGATCGGTCAAAGATGATATCACGTTAGTTGTTAAATAATTTGACTCCAAGGTGAATCCAAGAGGGCGGTCAACAGGAAAGAGTGGAGATACACAATAGCTTTTATGATTGAGAAGATGAGTGCAAGGGATGGGAAGGAAAGTGGATATTGAGCAGAGGAATCATATTATGTAGTTTTAATAGCACTGCTTTCTGCAAGTTATACCATACATTATCTTGAATCACTTTTTCTGGCATGAAAACGTCATAGGAAATAATGATTGGGTTTTATTTATTTATTAGCCTTAAGGTTGCTTCTAAGAGAGACTGGTTTATTTATAAGAATGCAAATTTAAAAAGCCTTCTGGAATTTAGAAAAGGCTTGTCATTTAAAATCCTTATAAATTAGATATGCTCTATTCTATACAACAAACTTTTACATGTTCTTTCTCACAAGATATGCAGCATCAACAATTTGTTAAATGTGATTCTTTGGAGGAAGCCTTTTGAATTTAAACTCTAAGTTCCATAAAATTATGACCTTAGTTAAGTGTATAAAAACTCCTTTGTTTTTTTAGAAACATACTCATGCTCAAAGTTTCCTACAGTATTTTTTTGTTTATTCAAATTAGTTTTATTGTTATTTGATCAACTAAAGTTTTTGTATGATATTGAGACAAAACTTCATACAACATAAAATTAATCACTTTAGAATGAATAATCGAGTAGCACCTAGAAAATTCATAATGTTGTGCAACGACCTTCATCTAATTCCAAAACTTTTCTATCATTCAACATAAAACCCTGTACCCATTAAGCAGTTTCTCCCCATTTTCCTCTCCTCCAGCCCCCAGTAACCTCCAAATACCTTCTGTCTCTATGGGTTTATCTCTTGTGAATATTACATATACATGGAATCATACAATATGTGATGTTTTGTGCCTGGTTTCTTTCACTTAGGATATTTTCAAGATTTACCCACACTGTAGCATACATCAGTACTTTATTTTTCCTTAAAGTTCATGTAGATTTTTTTGGTTTGCTTGTTTTGTTTTTGTTTTTGAAACAATTCTCAATTCTGTTGTTGCAGGTTTTAAAATTTTATATTGGAATATAGTTGATTAACAACGTTGTGTTAATTTCATGTGTACAGCAAAATAATTCAGCTATATATGTGAATATTTATATATATGTATATATACATTATATATATATATATATATATATATATATATATATATTCTGTTTTAAGTTTTTTTTCCCATTTAGGTTATTACAAAATATTGAGCAAAGTACCCTGTGCTATATAGTAGGTCCTTGTTGGTAATCTATTTTAAATGTAGAAGTGTGTACATGTCAGTCCCAAACTTCCAATCTATCCCTCCCCATCAACCCTTCCCCTCTGGTAACAGAAAATTCATTCTCTAAGTCAGTTTCTGTAGTTTTTCAAGTTTACCTAGTTGAGTATTTTAATTTTCTCTAAAATGTCAGAATTAGCTAACAACTGAAGCTTATATAAGATGAATTTCAAATGAATATAAGATTCCCAGGGCCTGTCTCTTGCCCCATTATTTAAAGTATGTTTCATGTATTTTTAAAGGTATGTTTCATGCATGTTTAGATACAACACTATAGAAGTAATAATCATTCCTACTGCCTCAAATCCCTAAAGGGTTTCACGCTATTGTAGTCACCTTATGTGTGGCCTCATATCTCCAACTGCAGGGAGCATTACTGACCAAGGACCTCAGCTGCTGAGCTCTTAAAACCAGTTTTACCAGGGATTCCACACTTCCAACAGCTGCTCTCATCCAGTGACTGAATGCAGCAGGAAAACCAAAGCAATAGGGTGCTGGGAGATGGAGGGCTCCCCTGATAAGATGACCACTGGCTCAGAGAGCCCTGCTGGGTTCATTGAAATGTTCATAAAACTGCACCATGGTTGAAAACATTTGCTACCCAAGCTCCACTCTTCTCTCTCTCTCTCTCTCTCTCTCTTCCACAGGAGACCTGCATGGTGACAACAACTCTCCCAGCCTCCTCCAGCTTCCTCTCTCTTTTCTCTCATGCAAGTTCTCCCCACTAGATCTCTTGTATATGTAACCTAATCATAGTATCTGCCTCTTGGAGGACCTAAACTAATGCACCATTAAAAATAAAATCTTAAGAATGACTGATTTGGCTATCTTTTCAACAATCCATAAAAAAAAAATTAAATTGACCTAGGGAAATCAACCAATAATAGTAATGAATGTTATTGTTAATAATTTTATTATTTATCCAACAATTACCAATTATTTTTTAATATGTGTCAGGTACAGTTTTAGGTGCTTGGGATGCAGAGATGAATATGACCTAGTTTTTGCTCCCTACAGTTGCACTGACTGTCAAGGGAGGTAATATGCCCTGAAAAAGCAGATACCCAGTATTATGGGAACTCATTCCAAGAAGTAATTGATTTTTCTACAAGAGAAAGGTTGAGGGTGGAGGGCCAGCGATCTAAGCCTCGAAATTGGAGTAGGCATTCACCAGGTGGAGAAGGTAAGAGGAAAAGTTTTCAGGCAGAGGGTACAGCAGAAGCAAAGGCAAGAAGGTAGACAAGTACGTAGGATACGTGAGAAGTGATGACTAGCAGGTGGGGCCAGAATTTAAAGCGATTTTGGGGAGAGCGACGGAATCCAGAAAGCAGAAACTGTTGCCATGATGAGACAGAGACTGACTACTATGCTGAGGTCTAGTAAATAAACATCTGAATATACTGTGTTCCTCCTTACTCAAGGGATGATGCAGTCACCAAGTATGTACAGAGTCTCCTTAGTATGGAATCACATTCACAGCAGAAGCATCACAGAGATGTACGATTACTGGAGAATGAAACAAAATTAGTTAACATCTGTATCGTTTTATTTAAAATATAGTTGGTTTGCCATGTTACATTAGTTTCAGGTGTACAGCATAGGGCTTCAATATTTCTATAGATTATACTCCATTTAAAATTATTACAAAATAATGGTTATATTTCCTTGTGCTGTACAATGTATCCTTGTTGCTTATTAATTTTGTACACAGCAATTTATACCACTTAATCCCATACACCTACCTTGCTTCAACTTCATTTCCTCTCCCTACTGATATCTACTCATTTGTTCTCTGCATCTGTGAGACTGTTCCTGTTTGGTTATATCTGTTCACTGGTGTTATTTTTTAGACTCCACATATAAGTGATATCATACAGGATTTGTCTTTTCTGACTTATTTCACTGAGCAAATATCCTCTAGGTCTATTCACATTGCTGTAAATGGCTGGATTTCATTTTTTATGGCTGAATAACATTCCTTTGTGTGTGTGTATGACATATATACATTACATTGTCTTTATCCATTCATCTGTGGGTGTTCACTTGGGATGCTTCCACATCTTGGCTATTGTAAATAACGCTGCTATGAATTTTGGGGTGTATGTATCTTTTTGAGTTCGTATTTTTCCTTTTCCTTTTTGGATATATACTCAGGAGTGCAATTGCTGGGTATATCATAATTCTATTTTTAGTTTTTTGAGAAACTTCAACTGTGGCTACACCATCTAATCCACTTCTCTTATGTCCCCAGCATTGTAGGTGGGTTCTTTACCACTAGCGCCATCCAGGAAGCCTGATTTTGATTTGCAGTGGTAAAGAACCTGCCTGCCAACGCGGAAGACATAAGAGATGAAGGTTTGCTCCTTGGGTCAGGAAGATACATACTGTGAAGGAGAGAATGGCAATCCACTTCAGTACTCGCGCCTGGAGAATCCCATGGACAGATGAGCCTGGCAGGCTACAGTCCATGGGGTTGCAGAGTCAGACGCAACTGAAGCAACCTAGTACAGTACAATATTTAGTGACGTTGCACATCTTTTTGTGTGCTTGTTAGCCATCTGTATGTCTTCTTTGGAAAAATGTCTATTCAGGTCTTCTGTCCATTTTTTTTATGAAGTTATTTTTTAAATTGAGTTTTATGAACTGTTTATACATTTTGGATGTTAACCACTTATCAGTCATATCATTGGCAAATATTTTCTCCCATTTGGTAGGTTGGGATTCTTTTTGTTTGGCTTTGCTTTCCTTTGCTGTGCAAAAGTATTTAAATTTAATTAAGTCTCATTTGTTTGCTTTTGTTTTTATTTCTTTTGCCTTAGGAGATAGATCAAAAAATAATGTTATGATTTACAGAATATGTCAAAGAGTGTTCTATGTATGTTCTCTTCTAGGCGTTTTATAGTTTCATATCTTATATTTAGGTGGTTAATCATTTGAGTTTATTTTCGTATATGATGTGAGGTAACAATCAAATTAATTCTTTTGCATGGAGCTGTCCAGTTTTCCCAGTACCACTTAAAGAAGAGACTGTCTTTTCTCCATTGTATAGCCTTGCCTCCTTTGTCATAGATTAATTGACCATAAGCACATGGGTTTATTTCTTGGCTCTTTATTTTGCTTCATTGATCTATGTGTTTTGTTTTTATGCCAGTACCATGCTATTTTGATTACCGTAGCTTTGCAGTACAGTTCTAAAAGGAACATGATGCTCCAGCTTTGCTCTTCTTTTTTAAGACTGCTTTGGCAAAACAGGGTCTTTTGTGGTTTCGTATAAACTTTAGGATTATTTGTTCTAGTTCTGTGAAAATGTTCTGAACACTTTTATAAGGATTACATTAAATCAGTAGATTTCTTTGGATAGTTAGGACATTTTAACAATATTTATTTTCCAATACTCCAGTACTTTTGCCTGGAAAACCCATGGACGGCGGAGCCTGGTAGGTTGCAGTCCATGGGGTCGCTAAGAGTCAGACACGACTGAGCGACTTCACTTTCACTTTTCACTTTCATGCACTGGAGAAGGAAATGGCAACCCACTCCAGTGTTAGTGCCTGGAGAATCCCAGGGACAGGTGAGCCTGGTGGGCTGCCGTCTATGGAGTCACACAGAGTTGGACACGACTGAAGTGACTTAGCAGCAGCAGCAGCAGCATTCTTCCAATACAAGAACATGGGATATCTTTCCATTTCTTTGTATCATTTTCAGTTTCCTTCATCAGTGTTTTATAGTTTTCAAAGTATAGATCTCTTGCCTCCTTGGTTAACTTTATTATTAGGTATTTTATTCTTTCTGATGGGATTTTAGATAGGATTTTATCTGTTTGTTTGTTTGTTTGTTTTGTCTTTGATTGATAGTTCATTAGTGTGTAGAAAAACAACAGGTTTTTCGCATTCTGAAACTTTACTGAATTAATTTATTAGTTCTAATAGCTTTTTGGTGGAGAATTATGAGTCTCTGTACATAATAGAATTCCATATATAATTAGTGACAGTTTCACTCCTTCCCATCCAATCTAGAAGCCTTTTATTTCCTTTTCTTATTGGATTACTATGGCTTTCTTATTGGATTACTAGTGGCTAGGTCTTCCAATACTATGTTAAATGGAAGTGATGAGAGTAGGCATCCTTATCGTTTTTGTGATTTTAGAGGAAAAGCTTTCAGTTTTTCACCATTGAGTATGATGTTAGCTGGGGGTTTGTCATAAAATGGCCTTTTTTATGTTCAGATATGTTCCCTCTATACCAAGTTAAATGAGTATCTTCATCATAAGTGGATGTTGAATTTTATCTACAGTTTATTCTATTAGAAAATATTTCAGGTGGCTAGCCTGATTATATTTAAGGCTTTCTATATTACAAGGCCTGTAGTAAATGCTGGGGGATTCATAGAAAAATAAAAAGGAAAGTTTCCTCTCTCATTGGAGTGCATTGTTTGTGGGCAGAATGATGACAGAAAACACGGCAATGCAGTAAGAGTCATGAAAATGAGGATATCTGGGTTATTGGGTGACACAGAGGCACATTTATTTATCCCACAGGTGGAAGTGGGTGATGAAGGGGCAGCCAGGAAGCTTCCTAGAAGAAATGTCTAAGCTGAGCCTCAATGCAGCAATTTTTATGTATAACCAAATCCTAAACAATAAATGCTCAAAATAATTTCATTGTCACTCTAATGCTGTCATAGAATCGAGTGCAAATTCTTTTGCCAAGGTATCTAATGCCCCTCGACAAGTTGTCAGTAGTGATAGATAACTTGTCTCAAGTGCTTTCCTATTTATTGCCCAGAGAAAACCCTCATGTGGCAAAATATGTTTAATTCTTTATAAAGCTCCTACGTGTGGCTTTCATCTTGGCTTCCCAGGTTGCTCAGTGGTAAAGAATCTTCCTGTCAAGCAGGAGATATGCTTTTGATCCCTGGGTCAGGAAGATGCCCTGGGAATGAAATGGCAACACTCCAGTATTCTTGCATGGGAAATCCATGGACAGAAGCCTGGCAGACTACAGTCCATGGGGTCACAAAAGAGTCGGACATGACTTAGGAACTAAACAACAAACTTGAAGTGTGGCTTTCATCTGGACAACACATCCCCATTTTTGGCTTTTCCTCTAAACCCTTCTCTTACCAGCTATGTGACTGAGGCAATGGTCTTTAGTTTACTCACCTGTGAAATGGGCACATCATGTGCCTGCCATATAGGGCTGTGTGAGGCTGGGAAAGATTCAAGGCAGGAGGAGAAGGGGATGACAGAGGATGAGATGGTTTGATAGCATCACTGACTCAATGGATATGAGTTTAAGCAAGCTTCAGGAGTTGGTGATAGACAGGGAAGACTGGTGTGCTGTAGTCCATGGGGTTACAAAGAGTCGGACACAACCGAGCGACTGAACTGAACTGAGGCAAAAATGAATTAATTATATACAAATGGCCCCTGGAAGAAGGCAAACACTACATAATTATTTCAAGTTGTTACTATTGCCCTTAATATGCAAACTCAAGTTTTACCTATACTACCAAGTCTATCTAAGTCGCACACTCACAGAGGCATTTTATTTTCTTGAAATCTAATGGCATTTTTAACATTCTCCATGTACACTTAGCACATAATACCTCAAAATGTTACCAGAATGAGCCCTGAAAACAAACCTTTCTGGGTTAGAATTCCAGCACCAACTCCTTGTGGCCTTGGGAAAGATACTCCTCAGATTCAAGTCTTTCATTTGTAAACTGTAAAAATAATACCCACCTAAATGTACTCTTGTACAAATGAGTAGAAAAATCATAGACCCAGGTTTTTGCTTTTTTTTTTTTTTAATGTGGCAGGTGCCACCTAGAGCTTACTAAATGTTAGTAAATTGATATTAATAAATTGTTATTTCTGAGCACACAGAGCTCTGCCTAGATTCTCAAATTCCCAGCACCTAGTGTAGTTGCTAGATCATAAATCATCACCGTGATAAAATTCAAGAGAGAAGTAAAACAACATTGTCAGAAAAAAAAAAGGTATTGGAAAGTAAAAATGACAAAGGTTGGTGGGCTTATACCTTATGTACTCAGCTTATTTAATATAGATTCAGTGAGTATTAACTGAGCCTATAGACTACACAACTATGGGTAACATGCAGTCACCAAGATCCCCACAAACTATGACATATATAAACATAAAACATTATAAGAAAGTATGTAAATCATTTTCCTAATTGAAAAATCCAAACTATGAGAAAACACTCCATTTCTGTAATATTCATTCAGAACCTATTACATCACAGTATATGAACTAACAGTATGAGGCATTTCCATGGAAGACTTCATGGTAAGAAGCAAGGGACAGAGAGCAGGAATAACCGTTGTTCCAGTTTCCTCCTGCTCCTTGTACTTAAAAAGCGAAACCAAAGCAAACCAACTCATCCCATCACTACCAATAAAAATAACTAGGCTGCTTTATATTTTGCATTTACAATGCTGATTGTCCTGCAATTCCCTTAACAACTCTTAGAGGTGTTTGTGAGTCTTGAATAACTTTAGAGAGTTCACCATGACTTGCTCTTATTCATAAACCCATGCCTTGTTTCACCAGGATTCAAGCCTCCTGAATCTGAGTGCAAGTCCTTCTGCTAGTTTTCTCTCTTGTCCCATTTCCGTTCACACTTTGCCACCCTGTTCAGAACTCCTCTGTCTTGACATCTGTCAACTTCTGGGTCACCCAAACCATTTAGCATGGACTGATACTGTTTTTTGTAAAGGAAAAAAAAACTAATAATAATAATAAAAACTGAATAAAAAGCAGTAACCTTCATAGAAAGAGGGAAATACTACACTTATCATTCCTCTACTAAGAAATGGGAAATTATTGATCACCACGCAAAAGGCATATTGCTTAAAAAACAACATAGTAAGAAAATGGTAAGCAATCTTTAAGTATTTATGATACTTTAGATTAGCTGTGTCCTATAGACAGTTTTACTAGAGCTTTTAAGTGCTTCCGCCTTCAGTGCTTTAAATTCCTTAAGCATTTATACTTGATGGTTATACTCTGGTAATGCCTGCTTTCTTAATACAGTAGCACTGAAAAACAAATTTATACATCACGTATCACTTTTAAAGACTGGTTTTTCAAGTCACTTAGTGAATACTATCAAGTCTCAACATCAATCCGCAACAACTTTTCCTTAAATATAGATTAACTTTCACTTGCTCAACTAGGTACATGTGGAGGAAACAGGTCCTTTGAGGGGGTTTGTAGCTGCCTCTGAAAGGTAAGCAATCTTTAAGTATTTATGATACTTTAGATTAGCTGTGTCCTATAGACAGTTTTACTAGAGCTTTTAAGTGCTTCCGCCTTCAGTGCTTTAAATTCCTTAAGCATTTATACTTGATGGTTATACTCTGGTAATGCCTGCTTTCTTAATACAGTAGCACTGAAAAACAAATTTATACATCACGTATCACTTTTAAAGACTGGTTTTTCAAGTCACTTAGTGAATACTATCAAGTCTCAACATCAATCCGCAACAACTTTTCCTTAAATATAGATTAACTTTCACTTGCTCAACTAGGTACATGTGGAGGAAACAGGTCCTTTGAGGGGGTTTGTAGCTGCCTCTGAAGGTATTCAAGTATTCCATAGAGCCAAGCAAAAGCACAAAAATAACCTTCCCAAGGGTGAACTTTCTTGTAATCTTGCTCCGTGTACCTATGGGAATCCACTGCAACAAAATGCCCCAGAGGGCTGATCTGAAAGCCATTTTCCCAGTGGAATTCTTTGTAAAATGCTCATTTATTAGCCACAAATGACTCTAATGTATCAGCCCAACAAAGAGCCAAAAAGTTGCAGAGCAAATATAGTCATTAGTTTATAATACAAACTCCTCAGGGACGAAACAATGCTTATTTTTCCATGTTCTGAAAGGAGCTACAGAAAGGAAACATTAATGAATTAAAAAAAAAAAATACTGAGCAATCTATTTTAGTCCCTGTAAGAATAATAGTAATAGTATCACTAATAATATTATCACTGACTCGATGGACATGGGTTTGGGTGGGCTCCGGGAGTTGGCGATGGACAGGGAGGCCTGGCGTGCTGCGGTTCATGGGGTCGCAGTCGGACACGGCTGAGCGAGTGACCTGAACTGAACTGAACCAACATTATTATTCAAAAAGCTAAACAATACTGTTATTGATGGTAATAAGTACTGGGTATTTGCAAAGACATGGTATTGACACAAGGAGGTGCTCTATAAAAACTTATTGAAGAGTCACTTAAAATCACCAAGGATGTTTTACTTAAGCTGATTTCCATTTGACTTTTAAAAGTTCTCTGCACACTGTTTGGTCAGAGGGAATTTTAACTAGAAGAGACGGTTTTAGCTTAAAACTCTGAATCATTGTTTTTAGAACAGGTACTAAATTTGACAGAACAAGGTCTTACCTCCCCACAATTCCCTCTTTTCATTAATGTCATTTTTTTCAATGCATTTACAAGACAGTGCATGCCCTAGATTCTGAAGTCACTAATATATATTCATGAGTCAAACATGATTGTAGTGTTATCCTGCAAAGCTCTACACCTTTTCATGTTCTTGTCTCAGATTAGTAGCACTTTGACTCAAAGATAGGAAATGTCTATTTAACCAAACCCAGAAGAGTTAATACTTCCCTGTGTCATATCCTTAAGCACAATAACTTTATCTCTATTACCTATGTTTTATCAAATTTACATTGATACCATAATAACTATTGTGACAGAATATACCACTTTGATATTATAGCTTTTTGGAACTTCTATTCATCTGAAGGTTGGATTTATTGAAGTTTTTGGTGTCTGCTAGTTACCAACATATTTTTGTTGCTTTAAATACAACTCTGAATATATAGCCTTAGTTACTTATAAATTGAATCTGAAATAAAATGGAAAAAGAGGTTTTAAACAAGTGTAATAAAAGATGGAAGAGGATAACATTGTTTCAATCAGACTTATTGGCTTTCAACTGGTTTCATCTTGTAATAATGCTTATGATCTCATTTAAAATATATATTAAATTGATTTATATTACCCAGAGATGAAAATCATTATCTGTATCTTTATAAACAAAGTTAGTATAACTATTACAATCTTCTTAGTTCTAGACTTATGTCTAATATTGTTGTATGCTTTTTGTGGCAAGCAATTTGCCTTTCCAGTACTTTTGGTTGAATATGCAGAACAATTTCTATTGCTTAAAAGTTCTTCCAGACTCTATGTGAATTTGGTGTGTAGTTAATTTTCTCATTATGAGAATCAATCTGTAAGTCATATATTGTTATAGATAAATGGTACATTAGCTATATGAGGGTCTTCAGTTAAAATAAATCATATATTTTGCAACCAAAGCAAACACAGAACCATGGTAACTTGTAGCTTTTTCAGATGCTACATTATCACTGAAATTTTAATTTTTAAAATTTATTTTCTCTTAATTTATTTTTAATTGGATAAAATTGCTTTATAGTGTTGTATTGGTTTCTGTCATACAACAATGCAAATCAGCAATAATTATGCATATATCACCTCCCTTTTGAGCCTCCCACTCCTCCCTCTATCCCATTCCTCTGGTCATCACAGAGCACCAGGTGCTCCCTGTGTTATACAGCAACTTCTCACCAGCTATTTTATGGACTAATATGCTTCAGTCAGGGAGTGCACAAAAACTTTATTTTGGAAGTGAATACATCTCCAAAGTATGAACTATTAATAAATATCCCTTCTGATACTACACTAACAACAGAAATACTAGTAAATTCATATTGAATGCTACATATTATTTATTTTAATCATCATAACAAACTCATTCTTTCCATTTCACAAATGAGGAAACTGAGCCTTGAAAATGTTATAGAATTTTATGGGTTTGCTCAGATGAAAATTCAAAAAGCTTACCTTCAAACTAAGTCCTGTCTAATTACAAAGCTTGAGCTTTGAAATCACAATAGTGAATGAGGAAATAAGCCAACCATAGCAATCTGCAGTGGGATTTTCATATCTTAAAAAACTACTTGCAGAAGTGAAAAAAAACTTTGATTAAAGCATGAAAAATTCAGTATAAATGATAGGTCATAAAATATTAAGAAAAACAATAAAATATTGCTTTGAGTGAACACACTGTTTTCTTTTTTAAAAAGTTTTGCATCTGTCCTTTTGCTTAAGGTTACTGGGATTTGGTTATCACCAAATTTGGAACAATTTTCTGTGTAGAAATCCAGCTTAAATAAAATGGCAGTTGATGGTATTTTTCATATTGGCATATTTTGTGCAATATTCAGTGTCTTTGCAATAGCATTTTGGACATGAATAGAAATTACAGAGATAGCTATCCTAAAAGCAAAACAACTGTTTAGACCACCATTGTGAAGATATCAAATAAAAATCTGTTTTAAAGCTGCTGATTTCTACATGGTTAGTTAAGTTTTTGATATTCCAAGAAAGAACTTTGAGAAAGGAAAGAAAAAATAGCTCTCAAAAGAACTGTCAGGGAAACTGCTACATATTCTAAAGACATAAAATGTAACATGAATAAGAGCTTTGGTCTATACTAGTACATTTGTGCTACAGAGATAGAAGGAATGACTATCATTCTAGTCTCTCATGGCCAACCAAAGGCTTCATTCATTCATTTGCTCATTCAATAAATACTGCTTTGAACACATTCCATGTATCTGATGTTCAAGGTGTTGGGGATAAATATAAAAGGAGAAGAGGATCCTTTTAATAAAAGCCCTGTCGTCATGGAGTTGTCGTCATTTGGGTAAACAGCCAATAAACGAGCAAATATGTGTATAATACATCATGGAGCGGTATAATTACCATGGAAAAGAAGAGAGAGGCAAACAGAACTGGATATGCCATGGGTGAGAATGGAGATCCTTCTTTACTTAGGTAATCAAGTAGGGTTTCACTGACAAGGTGACAAGTGAGAAGAGAACTGAGGAAAATGAGAGTGAGCCATGTAGATTTTGGCGTGAAAAATTCAAGGCAGAGAGAATAGCAAACAAAATGGCCCTGAGATGAAAGTATGCTTGGGTGTGTAGTATAAGCCAAGAAGTGGCCTACAGGTTGCAAACTAAGCAAAGGAACGTCAAATAGGAGATAAAGACAGAAAGGTAGTACAGCCACCATTAAGAGTCTGCCTTTTATTTATTAGAGATAAGACAACATTGGAAAATGTTTTAACAGAGGAGTAGACTTAAACACCTTACATTTTAAAAGAACTTTTAGATCCTCTACCTATTTTAAATTGGGTTAACAGGGGTTTTGTTTGTTTTCTTTTATTTATTTCCTTTTTGGTGTTGAGCTGTGTGAACTCTTTACATATTTTGGGTACTAACCCTTACCATGTATATGATTTGCAAATATCTTCTCCCATTCAGTATAAGTTGTCTTTTCATTTTGTTAGTGGCTTCATTTTCTGTGTAGAAGATTTTTAGTTTGATATACACTGATTTCTTTATTTCTTATTTTTGCCTTTGGAGTAAAAATAAATAAATAAATAATCATCTAAAACTGATGTCAAGGAGCTTACCACATATGTTTTCTTCTAAGAATTTTATAATTTCAGGTCTTACATTAAAGTATTTTATCATTTTCAACTAATTTTTATGTATGGTGTTAGACAGTGGCCCAGTTTCATTCTTTTTGCATGTAGCTGTCCAATTTCCCTAACAGTTTATTGAAGAGATTGTTCTTGGCTGTTTCATTGTAAATTATTGTCCCTATATGTATCACTTACTTCTCTGCTCTCTATTACCTTTCGTCAATCTGTGTCTCTGTTTTTTTGCCAGTACCATACTGTTTTGATCACTGTATATTTCTAGTATAGTTTAAAATCAGAGAGTATGATACCATCAGCTTTGTATTTCTTTCTCAAGATTGCTTTGGCTATTCTGGATCTTTTATGGCCCCACAAAAATTTTAAGTTCTAGTTCTATGACAAGAGCCACTGGACTTTTGATAGGGATTGCATTAAAAGCATCAACTATTCTAGTCTATGAGCATGTAATACCTTTGCATTTATTTGTGTCTTCTTTGATTTCTTTTATCAATATCTTTCAGTCTTCAGTGAATAGGTCTCTCACCTCTTTGATTACATTTATCTTTAGTCATTTTACTTTTTTCAATGTAATTTTAAGTGGGATTATTTTCATAATTTCTCATCCTGGTAGTTCTTGAGTAGTGTATTGAAATAGCAGTTTTCTATATATTGATTTTGTATCCTGCAACTTAAAAGAATTCATTTATTAGTTCTAACAGTTTTTGGTGAACAGTTTGTTGGTGAAGATTTCACCAACAAACTGCTAGAACTAATAAATGAATTCTTTTAAGTTGCAGGATACAAAATCAATATATTTAGTAATGCCAATATGAATTTTACATCTTCCTTTCCAATTTGTATGCTTTTCATTTCTTTTCATTGTCTGATTGCTGTGGGTAGGACTTCCAATACTGTGTTTAAAAATGTGGTAAGAGTGGGTCACAACTATTTTGTTTTGTTCCTGATCTTTTCTTAGAAGAAAAGCTTTCAGCTTATCACCACTAAGCATGATGTTAGCTGTGAGTTTATCATATGTGTGTGAGTGGGCTCAGTTGCTCGTGTCTGACTTTGCAAATGCCATGGACTATAGCCCACCAGGCTCCTCTGTCCATGGAATTTTCTGGGCAAGAATGCTAGAGTGGGTTGCTATTTCCTACCGCAGGTCGTCTTCCTGATCCAGGGGTTGAACCCATGTCTCTTGCATCTCCTGCACTGGATGGAGGATTCTTTATCCCTGTGCCACCTGAGGAGCCTGTCATAGACGGCCTGTATTGTGCTGAGGGATCACTTTCTTGCATACCCACTTTCTTGAGATTTTCCTCTATGTGCTCACTTTATTGAGAGTTTTTTCTATCACATATCAGTGTTGAATTATGTCAAATGCTTGTTTTGAACTAGGGATGTCTGTGTGTTCAATGGTTTGGGGAAGGAAGTAGGAACTGAAAATTCTGTCTAAGCTAAGTCTGAAATGAAGTAGGCAGTAAGTCTAGAGGTCAGTGGCAAGGACTAGATTTGAGCTATTTGTTTGGGGCTTATTCACATATAGTTTGCATTTAAAGCTATGAAACTTGTTTGCCTGAAATAGAAATAGAAACAGAGAAGAAAATGAGTGCACCCCGGTAAAGGGGATGAGAAAGACTGATGGGAGAGAACCAAGAGAGAGGGGTCCAAAAACCAAGTGAAAAAAGGAGAAGGGAGAAGTAATCAACTGAGTCTAATGCATCAATAAATCATAAAAGAAGAATATGAGATCTCACTATTGAATCAGAAGATGTGGAGATCAGTGGTGATATGGATAAGAACTGATAGAATGGTGGGGACAAAAGAAAGATTAAAGCTGTTAGAAAGAGAATGGAATAAATGGAGGCAGACAAAGTTAATATGGACAACTTTTTCAAGGAGTTTGGTTGCAGGAAGAAATAAAAAGAAATGGGGCAATGGCTAGAGGAAGATGTGAAGTTAAGGGAACTTTTTTAAAGATGGGATATATTTTAGCATATTTGCATAAATGGTATTAGGAAAATGATAATATAGGAGAAAAAGGATGGAATATCTGCAGCAATGTCTTTTTGTGAGGTAGGATGGGATATTCATGTAGAGAGAAGCTAGTCTCAGATAGAATAGAGGACAATTCATCCATAGTAATGGAAAGAAGGGCAAAGTTGGGGGGCTCGGTTCAGTTGCTCAGTTGTGTCCGACTCTTTGCGACCCCATAAACACAGCACGCCAGGCCTCCCTGTCCATCACCAACTGCCAGAGTCCACCCAAACTCATGTCCATTGAGTCGGTGATGTCATCCAACCATCTCACCCTCTGTTGTCCTCTTCTCCTCCTGCCCTCAATCTTTCCAGCATCAGGGTCTTTTTAAATGAGTCAGTTCTTTGCATTAGGTGGCCAAAGTATTGGAGTTTCAGCTTCAACATCAGTCCTTCCAATGAACACCCAGGATTGATCTCTTTTAGGATGGACTGGTTGGATCTCCTTGCAGTCCAAGGGACTCTCAAGAGTACTCTCCAACACCACAGTTCAAAAGCATCAATTCTTCAGTGCTCAGCTTTCTTCACAGTCCAACTCTCACATCCATACATGCCCACTGGAAAAACCATAACCTTGACTAGATGGACCTTTGTTAACAAAGTAAGATCTCTGCTTTTTAATATGCTGTCTAGGTTGGTCATAACTTTTCTTCCAAGGAGTAAGCGTCTTTTAATTTCATGGCTGCATTCACCACCTCAATGATTTTGGAGCCCAGAAAAATAAAGTCAGCCACTGTTTCTACTATTTCCCCATCTATTTCCCATGACGTGATGAGGCCTGATGCCATGATCTTCGTTTTCTGAATGTTGAGCTTTAAGCCAACTTTTTCACTCTCCTCTTTCACTTTCATCAAGAGAGTTTTTAGTTCTTTTTCACGTCTGCCATAAGGGTGGTGTCATCTATATATCTGAGGTTATTGATATTTCTCCTGGCTATCTTGACTCCAGCTTGTGCTTCTTCCAGCCAGCATTTCTCATGATGCACTCTTCATATAAGTTAAATAAGCAGGGTGACAATAGACAGCCTTGACGTACTCCTTTTCCTATTTGGAACCAGTCTGTCGTTCCATGTCCAGTTCTAACTGTTGCTTCCTGACTTGCGTATAGGTTTCTCAAGAGGCAAGTCAGGTGGTCTGGTATTTCCATCTCTTTCAGAATTTTCCACAGTTGATTGTGATCCACACAGTCAAAGCCGTTGGCATAGTCAGTTAGCAGAAATAGATGTTTTTCTGGAACTCTCTTGCTTTTTCCATGATCCAGCGGATGTTGGCAATTTGATCTCTGGTTCCTCTGCCTTTTCTAAAACCAGCTTGAACATCAGGGAGTTCACAGTTTACATACTGCTGAAGCCTGGCTTAGAGAATTTTAAGCATTAGTTTACTAGTGTGTGAGATGAGTGCAATTGTGTGGTAGTTTGAACATCTTTTGGCATTGCCTTTCTTTGGGATTAGAATGAAAACTGATCTTTTCCAGTCCTGTGGCCACTGCTGAGTCTTCCAAATTTGCTGGCATATTGAGTACAGCACTTTCACAGCATCATCTTTTAGGACTTGAAATAGCTCAACTGGAATTCCATCACCTCCACTAGCTTTGTTCGTGGTGTCAAGGCCCACTTGACTTCACATTCCAGGATGTCTGGCTCTAGGTGAGTGGTCACACCATCGTGATTATCTGGGTCATGAAGATCTTTTTTCTACAGTTCTTCTGTGTGTTCTTGCCATCTCTTCTTAATATCTTCTGCTTCTGTTAGGTCCCTACCATTTCTGTCCTTCATTGAGCCCATCTTTGCATGAAATGTTCCCTTGGTATCTTTAATTTTCTTGAACAGATCTCTAGTCTTTCCCATTCTATTGTTTTCCTCCATTTCTTTGCATTGATCGCTGAGGAAAGCTTTCTTATCTCTCCTTGCTATTCTTTGGAACTCTGTATTCAAATGGGTATATCTTTCCTTTACTCCTTTGCTTTCACAAAGTTTGGGGGCTAAATGCAGGAATATTATTAGATATGATGCTGGGAATTTGTGGAAACTGGGCTCTTTTATAGTTACCAAAATGCCTTTTGTGCTTACATTCTAGTCAAGGACAAAGAGAAATAGCAGGCAATCTGTTACGATAAGGACTTACTGGAGGAAAAGAGTCTAGGAGTTAGTGTGTGTGTGTGGTTGGTGTGCACTTCTAGGGAGGGAAAGGCAGTCCAGAGGGTTGAGTTCTCTAGGTTAAGTAAACTGCATGTTCAATGCCCTTGGGTCAAGAGAGTAGAAGCTACTTTGGGACGGAAAATAGCTGGAGGGATCCTGGTTGGAAAGAGGTAAGAGAAGTGGAGAGGTGCAGTGAGAATTGAGAGGATTATATAAGTTTGAGAAGCATTTGGAAGTTAGAATGGATGGAACACAGGAATGAACTATGGGATAAGTATAGAGCTAGTTTCAGACAGCAGTCGGCAAGTGCTTCAGATGAGCGATGATTCAGCCGTGTTCAACTCTTTGTGACCCAGCACTATAGCCCGCCAAGCTCCTCTGTTCATGGAATTCTCCAGGCAAGAATACTGGAGTGAGTAGCCATTCCCTTCTCCAGAGGATCTTCCCAATTCAAGGCCTGAACTCAGGTCTTCCGCATTGCAGGTGGATTCTTTACCATCTGAACCATGAGGGAAGCCAGTGGGTAGCCTATCCCTTCTCCAGGAGATCTTCCTGACCCAGAAATTGAACCAGGGTCTCCTGCATTGCAGGCAGATTTTTTACCAGCTGAGCTAATCTGCCTGCAGTGCAGCAGACCAGGGTTTGATCCCTGGGTAAGGAAGATCCCCTGGAGAAAGAAATGGCAAACCACACCAGTATTCTTGCCTAGAAAATCCTATGGAGAGAAGAGCCTGGGGGGCTACAGTCCATGGGGTCACAAGAGTTGGACACAACTTAGTGACTAAACCACCACAACCATGGGATAAGTTTGAGAGGAAGAGAAGAGTTTCAACTGACACTCAAGTTCTAGCTTGAACATTGGGTTTATGCTGATGACGGTACTAGCTTAGTTACCTCTGTTAATGCTTTACCTCTATGCAAATTTGAATTCTGCTTTCACATCCAAGGTATGCCCTGTATCCCTATGAACTGTACCTCTTACACTTCCAGCCCCACTGATCTTTCTGTTTCTTGACAAAAACTGCTAATATTGTTTGAATATATTCTGTATCTCAGGCAAGCTACTTGGTGTTTAACATTAACATTTATCATCTGATTAACCTCTCTTACAGCTCCACAAGCAGGTCTTGGTAAGAGTTGGACACAACTTAGTGACTAAACCACCACAACCATGGGATAAGTTTGAGAGGAAGAGAAGAGTTTCAACTGACACTCAAGTTCTAGCTGAACATTGGGTTTATGCTGATGACGGTACTAGCTTAGTTACCTCTGTTAATGCTTTACCTCTATGCAAATTTGAAATCTGCTTTCACATCCAAGGTATGCCCTGTATCCCTATGAACTGTACCTCTTACACTTCCAGCCCCACTGATCTTTCTGTTTCTTGACAAAAACTGCTAATATTGTTTGAATATATTCTGTATCTCAGGCAAGCTACTTGGTGTTTAACATTAACATTTATCATCTGATTAACCTCTCTTACAGCTCCACAAGCAGGTCTTGGTGTCCATTTTTTACAAGTAAAAAAAAAAAAAGGATGCTCAGTGTGGACATTTTAACAAAGGTCTGAATGTCTCCCAAATCCATGCTGAACTGACATTAAAGTTAAAATAACCAAAGGGCAGTTTCTGCATGGTTACTCTGTAGTTTTTATACATTGTACCACAATGCGTCGGACTACAGTGAGACTGTGATTTATGGAGGCACAATCGAAACCTTTAGGCTCATCATCGCACTGTGAACATAGTAGGAATTCAATTATTGTCAACACGTAGTGAAGAAAATCTGTGGATGAGACCCCAAATCTTGAAACTTTAGGTAAACTGATGGTTTTCACTGAAACATGTTCAGGGAGGCTGGGGGATCCCAACGCATTCTCATTGGCTGAAGGGTGAACAAGATTGTAATGTTAATTGAATAACACTTTAAAGACCTTACAGCAGTCTACACCTCATCTTTCTTTTGATTCTTCTTTGTAACTGTCCTCATCTTATGAATGAGGAAACTGGAATTCACAGGGTTAAATAGTTTGGTTGTGGGACAATAGGTCTAAATTTGGAAAAACTGCGTATCCAGCATATTTTCCTGATAAAGTATTTACCTCTTATAACACTATACACTGGTATTTCTCAGTGATCTCCATTTCAACTAACATGTACTGTATATTTACGGGAGAAGCAAAAGATGAATAAAATGAAGAACCTTACATTCTAATAAAAAGAAAAAGATAAGCAGTTAAAAATCATTCAAAATGTGACAAGTGCAATTAGGATTATAGGCAAAACACAGAGAAGGCACAGAGACTGGAAAGATTAGTTTTGCTTGGGGTAAGGGTCAGAGAACTGGAGATTTCAAATTGTCCATTAATTCCAAGATGCATTCTCAAATATATTGATCATTACTGGGTACTGAATTAAAGAGAAGCACCCACTGATAGTAGGCCGGTCAAAACACCAAAGAGGATGCTCTAATTTTTTGCTATACCTTCATAACTCTGCCCTATTTTCTTATATATTTATTAACAAACAATTTCTTATACTTCTAACAAAAGAGGAGCACGATTGAAAGACTTAGAATAAGACACATTTGGGGCTCATATTTCTTACTACTAATTTTGAAAATTTAACAGACAGCCATCTGGTTTAGAGTAAGTTGTAAACAAATGATGTCAAAATCACTAAAGATCAGTATAACCAAATCACCTGATAGAAGGAACGCACTGCTTTTCAGAAATTTCCATGTGACATTTATCTCACCATCTAGGCGTACAGCCCTGAAAATCTCAACCTAGGACAGAGTTTTCAATGCCTATGATTATACTGTTAATCACAGTTAGGTGACTCTTAGTTGACTCCCTTTCAGGAAGTCCTCCCACTTGCAGACTCTCACCATTCCAATCCACTGCCAAACTAATAAGATAAAGAAAACAGAAGTTCTGTATTTAAATTTTTCATTAATGAAAATCCTCTAATATCTGGAAAAAAGTAGTTCAAAAAGCCTGGAAGGATGAACTTCTAACAGTGTGCCAACATAGAGAGGTACAGATTTCTAGGTTCCTGGAACACCACTGATTTGTTATACATTTTTACCAGGTTCTACCCTTTTGTAATTCTTCAGAGTAATTCAGGAAACTCAAGGAGGCAGTATTTTGAGATAGGACAGTGAAATAGAATATTGAAACAAGAAAACAAGACACAATCATCACACCAGGATTAGTACTTTATGCAACATTCATTCATTCACACATTCATCCCTTCAACAAATATTTGTGATGCCTTGCAGTGCAAGACATGTAAGGTGAGAAAGGCAAGTAAAGACAGTCAAGGTGCTCATCATCTCATGAGGAAAGCAAATAGGTAAAATTCTCACTGCACCCAAGTCACGTGAAATGCCCTGCCTGCATATTTGACCAAAACCTCTCTTTCAGTGCAGACAAGTCAGGTGTAACAGGCAGGAATTCACAAGGGAATTTCACAGGTGCACAAAAGGACTTACATATGGACTCAACTTCTGCCTCAGCTCTCACTTATCAAAAGTGGGCCAAACACAGAGACCAAATAGGAAAAAAAGGAGGAAAAAGTGGCCCAAAGATGTCTTAAACTAATACAAATAAAGAAAATATCAAGATCAGCCAAACAGATGCAAAATGATTTCTATTTTTAAAACTGCTAATGTATAAAGAAATAAAAGACAAAGAGCTATAGCCAGGAATTCTCCTAAGAGAATACAGCATGATATGATACAAAAGTCCAAGGAGCACTTATAAAAAATGAAAGGAAAATCCATATACAGTCTTTTAACTTCATAAGGAAAGGATGAGGGGCATCGATTGCCATAAGATTGTAAAGGATTTTACTCTGTTGCTAAATAGCTTAATCCACTAGAACTTTGGGGTTGCTTTTCTAATGAAGCCATCTCTATAATGAATGGCTCCTTCAACCTTCACAAAGAAAAAAAAAAAATGCCAGGGAGTGTGTCAAACCTCCAATAAATTATGTGGGAGGCAGGATGATCAATAAGAAGTCTCTCTCACTGTCACCCTAAGGAGCAACTGGCAACAGAAATTTGCAGCAGAGTGGCAAAATGGTGGCAGGGGTGATTCTGAAAAACAAAGGGTGTGTGAATGAGTGTGTGTGTGTGTGTGTGTGTGTGTGTGTGTGTGTCTGTTTGTATGTATAGGCTAACAGAGGAAAGAAGGTGTCATGGATCTGTTCAAATAACGAGAGAGCCAGGATTCTAGATTAATCTTCTGTCATCTGTCGACATCTAGAAAACAAAATAGTATCTATAAACCTTGGAATGTTTCACAAATTATGAGAAGACTTTGAAGAGAAACAGTAAAATCTCTTTTTTAAAAAATATGACATTTCAGAATATTTAATTAAGATATTGGGGTAATGATTGATTGTCATTATAATTTCTTTCTATTTTTTCAAAATTCCACAACAATACTCAAATCAATCCCTGAATTGTTGAATACTCAAATATTAAAATGAATGTTAAAATGAATTTTTTTCATAAAATTAATAAAGGCAAGTGCCGTAAGCATAACTCTCAAATACATCTTTCCCACAGGGAATATCTAGGATTGCCTCAGGTTATAAAGCTGGTAAGGAGACAAGAAATGCTAAGCGAGAAGTTACACTGTACAAGATTCAGAAAGAATTTTTTTTAACTTGCCTTGTTAAGGCTAATTACCACAGATGAAAAGAGCTAGATAACTTAAGAGTATTCATTAGCTCTCTCACACCACTAAGCAGCTGTCCCCAAAGTGCTAATATCTTTCCTCTACATTCTTAAAATATTTCATATTCACTATTCATGATTCACACTTTGAAAAGACCAACTTCCTGATTAATGCCTAAATGGAAAGAGTTCAAAATGTGCCTCAGAAATTAGTATAGGCCTCAAAGGTAAAAACCTACCTGTCTTGAAGGTTTAAAATGCTCTTTTTTAAAAAAAAGAAAGCAAGCCAATGAGAGGTAGCATTAGCTTTCACCACACCCCCTTCTTCTAGGAGCTGGGGTGATGCAGCCATGTCCTTAGAGTACATTGGGATTTCCCACTTTTCAAAGCTTTGGGTTATTTGTGTCCCCCTTTACAATAAACACAACATTGATTGTGTTTATTGCCTTTCCCCTCTTTAATCCCAATCACTCGCAAAAGTAACTCATACAAACGTAAATAGCCAACTTTGTATTATTCCTGTTGGATAATGGTTTCCAATCTTTTGCCACCAGATCCTCCAGGAAACTGATTCTGAATTTCATCCTTACAACAGTGGTTAACCTACCTAATTAAAAGTATTCATAGCAAGAATAAAAATGTGCCCCAGAGCCAAAAGGTTTCAACTTTTTGGTTACTACCAACAGATGGACTTACAGACAACCCTTTGTCTTTTATCTCCTACCTTTTTGAGAATGAAGGAGAGGTGGTTTTTTCATTGGTTTTGTCTTTTTTTTTTTTTTTTAAATAACAGAAGGAAAATAAGCTCCTGGGAAAAACCATATGCTCAAGTCAATATAAGTGATTTTTAAGCTCTTCTAATTCACATATTTATGTCTCAACTCCCAGCTACTACCTGGAGTACTTATAATGTACTTTGCTATCCTCATTATGTGTGCTGCAGCCAGATGGATTTTTCTACTTTGATCATAAAACTCCCCTGCCCCTGAAATCGTCAATGGTGTAAGCTATCAGTTAGAATCTAAACTCTTTAGTCAGATCCCAACCCATCATATGGTCTTTCACAATAAAATAAATCTCTATTTTAGCTAACTGGTCTACTGCTTGTCTCCAGGCATATCTTGAATTTTTATGATAAAATACTGTCCATTGCTCCTCTTTCCTGAATTGCTCTCATTACCCCATCCTGTACACAAATGCTCCATCCGGTCACCCTAACCAACTTAAGTCTCCCTACTAGTTTCCATCTGTGTGCTCCAAACTTTCTGAAATCATTGACATTTCATGTGATTTATTATGTATTACTACGTGTACAATAGCCTTTTTTAAATGACTTAATAAAACTTCCAGGCTTCCCAGGTGGTGCTAGTGGTAAAGAACCCATCTACCAATGCAGGAGACTAAGAGACCTGGGTTTGATCCCTGGGTTGGGAAGATCCCCTGGAGGGGGGACACAGCAACTGACTCCAGTATTCTTGCCTAGAGAATCCCATGGACAGAGGAGCCTAGTGGGCTACAGTCCATAGGGTTGCAAAGAGTAGGACATGACTGAGCAACATAACATAATAAAACTTTCAGTGCAGATGTATAAATCAGGACAAAAAGTCTATATCAGTTCATTCACTATAGTTTTTCACTTCAAAATATGTAGTAAAACTTATATTTTTAAGTTAAAGCATACATTAACTTCCATAGGTTTTATCTCAGATTTTTTATTTTGAAGCTATATATATTTTTTATTTCTCCTCCATGAGGGTAAATACCTAAAATGTAGTTTTCCTGTAGTTCACAGTGCCCAGCCAGAGTACTGTATACATATCTTGTGTTTCCATTATGCAAAAGATTTTGGACCAACAAATGACATATTATAATACAGTGTTATCTTTTAAAATAATAAATATGTCATCTTTGATCAACAGCTGACAGAAATAAAATATTAATTGAAATATTAATTTGAATATTTATAAAGAGATTTTTTAAAAATCTCATGAAACAGAAAAGAAGAAAAATTTTACTTTCCAGCAGTTCTTACACAACGTTAGTAAATAAAATTATTGTTATCAAATTGGTCACTACAAGTTGTCTGGTATTTTAAGAAAAATGTACATGTTTGAGTGTCATTTCTCACATTAGTGATTAAATAATCCTTTGTGTATTTGTCTAATGTCTTTTTTTAAAATTTAAATGCCCATTTTTTAAAGGCAGGGTCTATGTGTACCTTGTTCATTTCCACATCTCCAGTTCAGTGCCCAGTGCATGGCAGGACCTCAAAATATACTTGATGGCCCACTGAATTAAGGAATGAATAACAGAAAAGATATAATTAAAGAACAACTAATAACACCAGTATTCCTAATTTTGGGGCTCTGACCCATAGAAACTACAGCTCTTCAGATGTATTTACTTGGGCTTAAGCTGTAGTTCATTGAGGCTGTCTAGATCCTTTGCCTTGCTTTTCCCCTCTCCAAGAACTAAACTTGCTGAGTGGTCTCAGCTGGAATTGAGAAGACCCTGGTCAAAAGCTAGATGCTTCAAAGGATCCATTATAGCTGGAGTTACTTAATTTTGTCTTATTGCTGATGCTATAGTTGAACTTCATTCTATGAAGGCAGTTGTTGCTACTATAACTGTTGGAGGCAAGATAGACCTTCTCCCCACTGAAGAATGTCAATTGAAATATGGATCCTATTTTCCCCAAATGTAACTTCTGAAATGAGAATGAAAAGAGCTATCAAAGCAGATCCAGAAAATATTCAGAAAGAGAGAGGATCACCTTTTCTCCATCCCTACAAAACCTATTTATAGACTGTATTAGCAGAAAGCTCTCTTGTCAGGGGCCAATTCAATTAAGACAACTAGAAAGATGAGAAGATCAAAAAACTCATGCATTCTTACATGATGTTATTACAGAAAACTACCATTGTGAGATGATCAAATGAGTGTTTTCATTTTTCAATCACTGTTTACTATCAAGGAGACATGGCCAAAATTTTAATGTATCTTGTGCATTCCAATCATTTTTAGATAAACTATAATTTGCATTCAAAGAACAGAATGAAATGTTCATACAACCGTAGTTCTGTGGTGTCCCTCTCACCTAACTCAGTATTTATAGCAAGATTCTGACCTCAGTAACAAATTGTCATTACTCCAGAGTTTGAATCAACAGGATTACAATTGAAATAACAGAATTTCAAATTATATTTCTAATTTGAAATATAAAGCAAACTATAAAACTTCAAAAATCAGTTAAAGAAGAAAAGTGGAGACCTAACAAAAAGAAATCAGTCTGCAAAAAATCTCTAGCATCTATGGCACAAACCTCATACACTAGTGAAGCAGTTTATTAATGTTTGAATGAAGCAAACAGCAAGACTGAGGTTTTTATCTTGTGGAGGAAGAACATAAAATGAGGGTAAAACAGAGCAGCAAATGTAAATTATTCATTACCAGAACACTATTCGAGGAAGACCTAAAAATGAGTTCTAGTCTATGAAAATCACCCAAGACAACAAGTTCAGAATTAAACTAAATGACTTGTAAGGTCTTTCCTGTGTCTAATTTTGATGATCCTCGGGGTGAGTAAATCAAAGCTGTCTTTCAGTTTTCAATACTGATGATTTCTTTAAACCCCTTTGCCAATTTATCCTTATTATGTGTAACACTGAGTTTTACACAATAAACATTATTTGCCCCTTGACCTAGTGAGGACTTTAATATGAAAGGAATGCAAATAGAAACAACTAGAAATTTGAAATTACAGACTGCTTTGCAACTTTGCTGCTGCTGCTAAGTCACTTCAGTCGTGTCCGACTCTGTGCGACCCCACAGACGGCAGCCCACCAGGCTCCCCCGTCCCTGGAATTCTCCAGGCAAGAACACTGGAGTGGCTTGCCATTTCCTTCTCCAGTGCATGAAAGTGAAAAGTGAAAGTGAAGTCGCTCAGTCATGTCCTACCCTCAGCGACCCCATGGACTGCAGCCTTCCAGGCTCCTCCGTCCTTGGTTGACTAGAAATGTATCAGGAAAACATGACCAAACGAAGAAAATTGGAACACTAAAGACTAGTGTAAAACTTACTGGTATCCTTAGAAATTAGTGCTTAATTTTTGTGGCTTTTTGACTTTTAAAAATCTAACCATTTTTACAGTATACTTTTAAAGATTAGTATTTCCTAAATGTTTTAATTTCCTGTCTCTAATTTCAATCAAATTTTGGTCACCCTTTTTATAGAGCTGATTAATCTTTAGGACTCTTTTAAAGTGTTCCTTTACTTGCTGTCTTTTGCCTTTTCCCTTTGAGCTTTTCAGATGAAACATCTGTCTTCTCTGTAATCCTACTTCTTTTTTTTTTTTTTGCTTCCTCCATTCCAAGGGTTAAAATAAATGAACAACAAAAGCAGCAACAAAGAAATGTCTTTATTCTTTTTGCATGATGACGGTCATACTCTCACACTAAAGTCTTTTCCTCTGTAGATTAGGCAAGCCAAAGTGTGCTCACTGACTCTCCTAGTGTGAGCCTAACTCTCCTTCTAGTCAAGAGGCATTCCATGAAGTGGCCTTCTGCATCCGAGAGATGGACTTCTGAGTCCCAATCCCCAGTGAGTTCCCACTCTGCCACTTACTTACTTACAAACTCAAGTGAGTTCTTTAATTTCAATGTTTGTTTCCTCATTTGGAAAATAACGATACAATAATAGCTACTTAAAATGGGTTTCTCTGAGGAAGTAAATGATTGGAAGAGTGTCTGGCACATTAAAATCGCCACATGAGTGCGTTTGCTGTTATTATAAACTAAATCTGTTCATGAATGCCCCTAAAAAAAAAACAAAAAAATCAAAATTGACAGTCCAATTGTTTTTTTAAAATACAATATAGAGAGTCTACTATGAAACTGTTTTTATTTTTGTTTTCATTCAATTTAAAAAAAATCATTTCATCTAGAGTACATGCAGTGACATGCCTTAATTAAGAGATATGAAGCTACATTATTTTAATGTGAGACATGATTTTTCCAGCAACATCATGTGTTTTTTTTTTACACTTGATCTTGGCCAAAAGGCTGAGACATGATCGTGTATTTTTTTTTTTTAACCTCACCTACTATTAAAGTGGAAAATTAAAAAAACAAAAACAAAAACCCTTCTTAGAGCCATTAAGACACTTATTATGAGTAGCCCTGGGCCAAATATTAAATAAGAGAGCATATAATCCCAGGAAGAGCATTCAATTTAATGAAATTCATCCTATAAACCCAGATGTAGATGATCCTATCTATTCTGGGGAAAACAGACAATACCATGGTAGAGTTAGTGATTAACACGACAATGTCTTTCATATAATGCTTTAATCCCAGTTGTTCAATATTGGAAAATGGGGATGGAGGCCCTATTTTATCAGGGACAGTGGCCTAACAATAAAATACTTTTGGGGGGAAAGGCTCTTTAGCTATCACAGGCCTGAGGCTATTGAAACAGAAGAGGTTTGGGAGAGAATGCTGGATTACTGAAGTGGAAATGCAAATACTTTCTCATTGTGAGGTCATAAGGAGAATAAGATATTTTGGTTCTGGAAGTTACTGCACGCTGCATTTATTTTTTTATCCTTTGTCCTGCTTCTGCAGGCGTTTGCCATGGAGCTGTGTCTTTCCCTCTTGCTCTCCACCTCCAAGGGAAGGGTTCTGGGGGCTAAAGAAAGTGAAAAGTGAAAGTGAAGTCATGTCCTACTCTTTGCAACCCCTGGACTGTAGCCTACCAAGCTCCTCAATCCATGGGATTTTCCAGGCAAGACTACTGGAGTTGGGTGCCATTGCCTTCTCTGCCTCTGGAGGCTAGGCCCATGCAAAGTGTGTTTTAACCTCCTCCACCTGAAACCCTCTGCCATCATAAAACATTTAAGTGCAGGGATCAAATTAGCACTGTAGCTGTCAAGCTGGTATTTTTGGATATATTCACAATCAGTTCCAAATTAAGTCATTAGAACAGCTTCATAGCAACTCTGTTTATTTATTAAGATGTCCAAAATGACCGTATTAATGGTTTTGACCCTTTGAAATACTTTTATCTTTTCACTGTCCTAAGTAAAAAGGAGGCAAATTCTCTATTTCTGAAGAGCTGATTGGAACACTGAAGCAAAATATTAAAGAGAAATGCAATATCTAAATGCAAATTCTTATTTCCTCATCTACACTTAAAACTACAAAATAAATATTTGAAATGGACATACATCACAAGGCAGACTTTTCTCAAACAGTTCTCTGAACCAAGTTGTTCTCCAGTCTCGGCAACCATTTTTAAAAAGTGGATTTCAGTGATTTTTCACTGTGGTTTCTTACAGTTAGCAACTAAAATTTTTTGTTTTTTCTTTTCAATCTTATGAATTATGACCTAAACCAGTTCATTCAATCCAAATAGTTATAAAGGCAGGTAATTAATATCATATAAATAGCACCATCATTTTTCAAAAAGGTCCTATCTAATTATATTTTGAGGCAGATTTACCTTTCTAATTTAGCCTGGGGAAAGATCTCAAGCAAGTAGCTTAAGAAGGAAGACAGAAGTTGGAGATTCAGACCAGAAAGAAAAATCTTCCTACCTTTCAGATAAGCAAAAACATTTCAAAGTCAAATCTGTCAGAAATGAAAGCCAGCTCAGTTTAGACTATAAAAATAAAAAACAAAATCAGTTTGGACGTTTTGACAGGTGAAGAAAAGGCATAAAGTATGACTTATTAATTCAGTTAGAATATGATACTAACTGGAAAAAGCCATTTTCTTGATTAAATCTTTTATTTGCCCTCTGGTTTCTGACTGGTAAAGAATCCGTCTGCCAATGCAGGAGATTCGGGTTCCATCCTTGGGTCAGGATGATCCTCTGGAGGAGGAAATGGCAACGCACTCCAATATTCTTATCCGGAAAAAATCTCATGGACAGAGGAGCCTGAAAGTGTAAATGTAATCACTCAGTCATGTCTTACTCCTTGCGACCCGATAGACTGTAGCCTGCCAGGCTCCTCTGTCCATGGAATTCTCTAGGCAAGAATACTGGAGTGGATTGCCATTTCCTTCTCCAAGGATCTTCCTGACCCAGGGATCAAACCTGGGTCTTCCTCGTTGCGGTCAGGTTCTCTACCATCTGAGCCACAGGGCTATAGTGTATGAGGTCACACAGAGTCAGACATGGTTCAGTATGTGCACAAGCACTTCTGCAGAGAAAAAGCCCAATGAGTGGCTAACGAAGATTTTCCCAGCTGTGCTTTCCCTTCCTCTTCTGCCCACCTCCCTATCTCCTCCTACAGGTTTAAGGAGCATCTTGATCAGGGCTCTCTCTGCAGCTTCCTGTTAGTGCCAGTCCCTCTGCCTGGACCACCCTCCCTCAGCCCTTCCTTTTTGAGACCTCTTATTAAATCCTACCCTGGGATGCTTTTGGTAACCTCTTTGGGCTCTGTTAGGCTTACTTCAAATGCTCTTTGTGTTAATCGCCTGCACATTCACAAGAACTCTCACAAAACCCTGAGCTGTTTGATGGCATGGATTATGACTTTCATTCAAACAGAAAATAAAACCATGACGTTTGGAATCTACTAAGTATTGAATACATTTATTCATTGACTGACTGAATGACTAAACAAATGAATGAATGAATACTGCTTCTCACCCAGTATATTGTTTCTTGAGCGATTTCCTTGGTTACGTGAGGAAAGTACGAGATCAGTGGAAGCTCCTTGTTCATAAAAGGAAAAGGCAATTAAACTAAATTGTGGGTCTGGAATAAGAATGGATCAATACATCATTTTCATTTTAAAAGGACAGCCACATTTTAGCCATCAAATAATTACAGGGACCTTTAAATGTTTGAGGTGTGACCACAGAGTAATGAAATGACTTCAATAAACAATATACGAAAACCAGCTTCATTAACTTAAAGTCACACTCTTACAGACACATTTAAATGCTGCTTTTACAATTAGAACAACTGGTATGAACAATCCAATGAGGTTCCAAATACAGATTTTCAATTTTATGAAAGAGTTTAAGAGTTCAATAAAATAAGCAACTTATTTATTAGAATACTTCTTATATAATAACATATACAAATGACAACAGAGGGGTGCTTTGAAAATCGAGGCTCATTTCTCAGGATTCCAGGCTATTTCTAAATATTCCTAATTTAGAGTTTTCAAAGTTTGGAAACTTGTTTTATAGGCAAATTGATTCCCTTAATAGTCTTAGACCTACTTACAGTGGTCTATTAGAAATGAGGAATTTGGGAGGGGTGAACTGCTGAAAAAGTTGTATGTGCTAAGTTGCTTCAGTCGTGTCTGCTTCTTTGCAGCCCTATGGACTACAGCATGCTCGGCTCCTTTGTCACTGGAATTTTCTACAGGACTTGAACTTAGGTACCAATAAAGAAACACCAGGGCAGTCAGTGAGAAAGAAAAATGTTTGAAGAATTTATTCCTGTCTAGTTCCAGTTTTCATATCACACAGGAAAAGAAGAATTTAATCAAAAAGTCTTAAGTACATCTTGAGCTGCACTAATAAATTTTTTTTTTTTAATTTCTAGTCTTTGCACCACTGTAGGAAGCCAACCAACTCAAAAACAACTGCCCATCTCTCATCATCTTCTTTATCAATGTCCCCATATCTACACTCTAGGCTGTTTCTCCTTTGGCAATCACTGCACCTTTATGAGGAGAAGGCGATGGCACCCCACTCCAGTACTCTTGCCTGGAAAATCCCATGGACGGAGGAGCCTGGCAGGCTGCAGTCCATGGGGTCGCGAAGAGTCGGACACAACTGAGCAACTCCCTTTCACTTTTCACTTTCATGCATTGGAGAAGGAAATGGCGACCCACTCCCGTGTTCTTGCCTGGAGAATCCAGGAATAAAGGAGCCTGGTAGGCTGCCGTCTACGGGGTCGCACGGAGTCGGACACGACTGAAGTGACTTAGCAGCAGCAGCAGCACCTTTATGAAGGAGATCTATCTTTGCCATAACAATATATGGCTGTTATGACATATGATTGTGATGTTTAATCATTTTAAATTTAAAATGTTTTAAATATTGAAAAAAAAGCATCTTTTGTTTGAAAATGAGTTACCTTTTTGGAAGTTTCCAGGCACAAAGGGGATGGTTGGAACTGAAACATGAGGAATGTTTATTTCATTTCATTATTTTACTTTTTGGTTGTTTTCTTCTAATTTACTGAGATGTATGTTAGTTAAAATCCATTACATTACAACCCTATTACTAAGTATTTTGTGTCACTGTTTTATTTCTTTATGACTATGATTAATAGGCCTAAATAATAAGGTCAAAGAGTAGAAAAGAGAGAAATATTCTTTAGTCTATGTCTTCTGAGCAATGGTATATTATATTTAGCAGGAAAAGATAGATGAAGCCTCTTTGAGTCCTGAAACTGTTTATCTAATACAGCCATCAGCATTCAAAGTCAAGATAGGTATAATATACAATCACGTTTAAGCAATGTATTTTTTGGTCCCCAAATGGAGACAGTTGTCCAGCCATTCACTAAACAAAAAGCTGTTCTATTTTTAATCCTTAACTCATTTGTTTCTTTCAAAGGTACTTTTCTACTTAAATTTGTTATGATCTCTCATTGCAACCAAATCCTATTATCGTAAGTCCCTTCCTAGTGCAGGCAATCACTTCTTGAACTCAGCAGATAATTCATGTTCTCTTGCATCACATAACCCCACGTGGTTTCCGACAGTGAGGCAAGCATGTCAAAGAGCAGCAGTGTGGGTTCTTCAGAAGGAACCTGGGGGCTCTTGAGCCCCATGGCGAGGGCAGACTCAAACAGCAGTGCAGCAGCAGTGGGCATGTGACTGCAACTGGAGAGGGAGGTATGCAAGAGTCAAGAGGCAAAATGACAACAAAGTCACAGAGTTTGTTATTTTGCCTTACTGGAGACCAAGAGAATCCTGGGAAGTGCTTATTCACCTCAATTTTACAATCCACGTGCTGTGCTGGGTTTTCAGATTGTATAGTTTACATTAACTCAATTTTATCATCGATTGTTTCTCCTGATGTTAAACAGATCTGATGGCTACTCTAGCCACCACTCTAGGTGTTTATTTAAAGAATACATTTTCCACAGCCTGTTCTCCATTTACAGGTTTACTGGAGCATTCTCATGTCAACCAAGCCCCCTGGGCTTTTAGAAGTGATGAATCCTAAAAGATGTTTTCCCCACAGAAACCACAAGGTAAATGTAACAAGTAATCAATCTTCTGAGCAGCAATCAGGCAACCACTTAACGAACATACTACACAAACAAAATAATTAATCTAAGCACTGTCCCGAATAGTAATTAATCTAATCGGCTCCAAGTGATATGTTTGTTCACTGTACCCTATTTTGTTTCATAGTTGTCATAGTTAAAGGTGTCAGAGACAGTACAAATGTGTTAACCAGTTTAAAAGAAGACTGATTTCAGGAAGAAAGTGTGACACAAATGTTTATGCAGTGTGGATGTTCCCTCCTTTGTTTGCAAAGAACAACACATATCACTGTCAGACTGAAACAAAAAGGACAAATGCTTTAAAATAGAGGAGGAAAAACTACTACCAAACATCAGGCAAGCCCTTAAGGACTGAGATAATTATAATGTGATCTAGATCAACAATTGCCTCCTGGGGAAGGGGAGATAAGATTAAATGTCCTGATGAATGAAAATGAAATAAAATTAATGAAAAATACAAGAGGAGAGTGAAAAGGCTGGCTTAAAACTCATCATTTCCAAAATGAATGTTTTTATTTTCTTGTACTCCAAAATCACTGTGGATGGTGACTGCAGCCATGAAATTAAAGACGCTTGCTCCTTGGAGAAAAGCTATGACAAACCTAGACACTATATTAAAAAGCAGAGACACCACTTTGCCAACAATGATCTGTACAATCAAAGCAATGGGTTTTTCTAGTAGTTATGTACAGAAGTGACAGTTCGACCATAAAGAAAGTTGGACACCGAAGAACTGATGCTTTTGAACTTTGGTGCTGGAGCAGACTCGGGCATCCCTTGGACAGCAAGGATATCAAACTAGTCAATCCTAAAGGAAATCAATCCTAAATATTCATCGAAAGGACTGATGCTGAAGCTAGAGCTAAAATACAGTGGCCCCCTGATGTGAAGAGCTGTCTCATTGAAAAAGACACTGATGCTGGGAAAGATAGGGGGCAGGAGGAGAAGGGTGCAACAGAGGATGAGATGGTTGGATGGCATCACCGACTTATGGACATGAATTTGAGCAAACTCCAGCAGACAGTGAAGGACAGGGAAGCCAGGCATGCTGCAGTCCATGGGGTTGCAAAGAGTCAGCCACAAGTGACTGACTGAACAGCAACAAGAGAGCCAAGAGTATCCTCTAAGGATTTGTGACACTCTAAGAAGACTTGGTTGATCTACCAGGGAAATGGGTTGCATAGAATAAAGGTTAAATATAAATCACGTATCATTTATCTCCTTTATTCAGATCCTAAATTCAATAATTTCAAATATTATCAGCTACCTCTTACCACTGAACTCTATATCATGAAGACCATATTTTTGCAGTAGGGTGGTTGCTGCAAGAGTAAAAAGGAGTTACCAGATTGGATTTACAGCAGACAGTTGACCCAAGAGTGTAATATGAAGTGGTATTCAACCTCACCCCAGGTCAGATCCTACTGAGTAATAGGGGCTTCCTCCAAACTGTGTTTTTATCCTATGGAAGCCAGGTGAAATCATCATTAGATTTTTAGACTTTTTGGAAAATTTTCCATGAAATTGATATTGCATGATTATAAAATATTCTTCCCAGAATCCCTTAGCTGTTCTTAGTCAGAAAAAGAAGAGGAAAAAGGAGGAATCTAGAAGAAAACACTAAGACACATCTTCTTACAGCAAAGATAGTAACAGGATGTATGGCCATTTTGCAGTGTCTGTACCACCTATGCTCATCTCTGGTATTGGGACTATCCGCCCACTACCACCCCTCCAGGAAGGCTGGTCTAAGTGGTCATGTTTGTACCAGGCAAAGCTAAAGCCTGAACAGCTAACAGAAACAGGAGTGGACATTTGGCCAGGGAAGCAAACTGTAGGCTGGCATGAGCCACAAAGACACTCTTTCTTAGTAATACGGAATCCAGACACTGAAAGGTTGACTTTGTTAGTTGGGGGGGAACCCTGATGCAGAGTCAAGTGATGTCCACATAGAAATCACTGCCTTAGCAAGGCAGTGGGCAAGAACGATAAGAGGAAACGGCAAAACTGAACAAACAAAGCACGACAGTCAGCTTAGAGAACTAGGGCAAGGTCCCAGCAGCAGACCAAACAGCAGGAAATGCCCCAGCAATGGAAGGAGACATCTCTTCTCAGCCTAACCTCATGTGGCCTTGATATCTGTAATTTCCTGTTTTTATATGTCAGTGTGATTGCCTGCTGGATCTATTCAGTAAGCACCATGTTTACATCCATTAGTTTCTGTGACTTTCAATAGAACATTTTTTGAAGTAGAACAGAAAAGAATCACCAAATAGAAAAGTCTAAGAACAGGCATACAATTAGCAAGTAGCAAATCAGTTACTGGATTTCAAAAGAACAACAGGTTACAGACCTTCAGCAAAATATTCCACACACAAAAAAAGAATGTCAGTGGACTTTAATTTGGCCTGAAAGCTTAAAAAAAAAGAAAAACCAAACCAATATCCAACCTTTATATAATGCTTACTGTAAGTGTAGCACTTGTCTAAGTATTTACGTATGTGAGCCATTTAATCCACATAACATTCTCTGACACAGATGCCATTATCCCCATTTTACAGGTGAGGAACTGATGCAGAGAGAAATTAAATAATATGCTCAAAATCCCACAACTATTAAGCAGGCAGATTGATCCATGGAAGTGTATATGCCTAAAACATCCATTGTTTAAAACAGGTAACATAAAGAAATACAATATTTCCCAAAGTGTATCTCTTAATACACTATAGTTACAATGTGCAACTATAATTTCAGGGGATATTCAGAGCTTTTATCTTACAGGAAAGGTCTTGGTAGTCAGATAACTCTGGAAAACTTTGGTCAGACAATGTAAAATAAATTCATATTTACTATGAATATACATACACACACATATATATGTGCATGCTCAGTCGCTCAGTCATGTTCGACTCTTTGTGACCCCATGGACTGTAGCCTGCCAGGCTCTTTGTCCATGGAACTTCTTAGGCAAGAAGACTGGGTTGGGTTGCCATTTCCTACTTCAGGGGATCATCCCGAACCAGGAATTGAATCTGTGTCTCCAGGGTATCCTGCATTGGCAGACAGATTCTTTACTACTTGTGCCACTAGGGAAGCCATATATGCACATATATATGATCAAATAATACAAATGAGCTAATATATAGCAGAGATTTTCAAGAGGGAGAGATTTTATGTAGTTTTTCCCAAAGTTATTTGACAACAGAACTCTTTTTTAGGGTGGTTTCATCAAAACAGCACATTTTAGGAACTTCTATCTTAAAGAATAATTAAAGCAGTAATTTCTTATGAGTTTAAATCCATGCATAGCTCCCCAAAATAACTTTCTGATTTTAGTCAATATAATATTTAAACTTCTGGTGAAGTAAATTAGAGCATTCTTAAAAGTTCATAAGAACTTATGGTGGTTATGTACAACCACCAAAGTTCTCATTCTTGAAAGAAAAATATAAAATTCAGCACTTTGGATCCAAAGAAACACTGTCTTCCATTAATAACACCCTCCTAGAGTTGGGATGTGACCAGAATAAGAAAGCCGAATAATAATTGACAGGTCAATAAAATTGCTTATATTGTGATTGTCATTATAGATTCAGTGAACTCAACTGGATAGCCACAAGCAATGAAAAATGTTTGTCTTAAATCACAGAAACTTGAGGACAAGTGGATAGTGAATATGCATATATATACTTTTAGTTCCTTGGTAAGATTAACTCCTTATTACCTCCCATAACTGCTGTAGCATCAAATTTATAATGGCAGCTAAAAAAAATCTCAGATTTTTCCAAACCCAAAACTAGCTTCACCACCACCTGCTGTTCCCCTCCTAGCAACAGAGGAAGACATTATATATTTGAACACCTTACTAAAGATACAATGCTGCCATTGACCGTCAGTAAAGTGATCATGAATGAATCCCATCGTCCTTATTCTGGAGTCACGGCTCAAACAGAAGCATCTGATTGACCAAGTCAGTGTCACATGACTTAGCCCTGGCTATCAAGAAGCTTTGAAAAGGTTTCTTTCCCCTTCTTGACACAAGCATTCAGAAAAGGGTACTTATTCTAATGATATTATACAGAGTGGAAGGTTTCTTTTAAATAGAAAGGCACATTAGCAGTAGAACTGTTAAAGAGTGATAGACATCTACTATAATGATCGGAGACCATTTTGAGTGACAATTTCAAGTTCTGCACGAACCAATAAAACTGACCTAAATTACCAGTTGCAGTGGGAGAGGTAGAGCTGTATTCATTGAGCCTCACCTGTGGAGCTCCAGCCTCTGACTTGTTTTAGCTGCACTTGAAAAGGGTGGGTGTCAGGAACATTTTAACTGAAAAGACGACAGCAGAGCCCCTCAAGGCTGGGATGGTTGATGGAAACCACAGCTGAGACCCTCACTTCACTTGCCACTGACAGCGTTTCTCATTACAGATTTCATTTGATGGGAGTATGTAAGGTCCCCTTGTTTAAGTGACAGATGGTTGGCACTAACATTCAGGAAGCCACGAAAAAAGGTGACCACGCGACCTGGAAAGCCACGAAAAGAGGAAGCAGTAAGACTGGGACCCAAGCCCATAGCACTCAGAGAGAAATTAGAAGATAATGTCCATGCTTCCACATATAGATCTCTCTAGGATTTACCAAAATACCCTGAAAGGCACTGTGCTTATTTATCATTTCATTTAATGCTCTGAACAGTCATTAAGGTGGATTTATATTATAATACCCAGGTTACAGAAGAAGAAACTGAGTCTTTAGGTACTTGAAGTCACATGTCCAAAGTCATACAACTCCTTAGTGACTAAAGATGCCTCACCTATCTGACTCGAAGCCCTGGGCTTGCAATTAATCATCCCTTTGGCTTGTTTCTCTCCCATTCATGACTTTGTAAGCTCATTTTTAACATATGACTAAAAGAGAAAGAGAGAAAGACAGAAAAAGACTGGCTAATTAAGTAATGATTATTTCTGGTAGGACTGAGGGTGCCACTCTGGCATGACTAATGGCACCACAGCTTCCCATTTAGTATTCAGGAAATAACCAGCCGGGTGTGTGCAGATGGAAAGCCTCAGAGATGTCAGATTATTCTCATGGAGAATTACCCTTTCAGCTTCTTCCACCAGAGCCTCACAATGGTCTCCTGAAATGTACCTCAGTGAAAAATCAAGCAGAAAGGCAGCTTCATTTCTGAATTCACTGGGTTTTGAGGGTGACAGCCACATCAATAAAACCACAGAGAAGTAGCAGAATATGTGACATGCCTTTCTAGGAAGAACCCAACACCTGGCTGAAAGCTGTAATTCTCACCAATAAAGAAGCATACAATGGATTTTACAATTCACATGTGGGTGTTGCGTGTTATGGAAAAATTACACTTACTACAAATACATTTACCCCTATTATAAATGGGATCTTGGATTTTACAAGATGCACTGAAAAGCTCCTTTAGTCAGTTTCTCTGTTACAGTTCAACGTGTTTTTTATAACTTCTAACACAAGGGTACCGAGTTAGCATAATTTAAGATTTTAGTATTAGCAGTTACTGCAATAAAATTTTTAGAATAAATAAAAAATAATATTTTAAAATTATAATGTACATAGGACAGGAAATAGGAGTTGATGAGAAAAAGCAAATTTAAACTCAGCTTCTGAAGATTATACTTACTATATGAATTGAGCTTTAGAGGTATTTCCTACCGTAAAACAGGGATTAATAAATTTATAATAGTATTCCTTTATGAACAATTGCTTTTAAGCTTTCATTTCCCACAAGGGCCTCTTTTGGCTTAAACAAAAAGAATAAAGCTCTAATGTATATGTATTATGATAAATACATACAATACAATAAAGCTCTAATGTATTATGATATAAGCAAGTTGAGAATACCTAACATGCCTCGAGGTTGTCTGCTTACACATAAACTTGCATAAATTTGATATAAATTCATAATTAGACAAAAAATATTATGTTAACCAGTACCTAAACACTTGATATTAGTCATTTAGTCACGTCCAAATCTTTGTGACCCCATGGACTATAGCCCACCAGACTCGTATGTCCATGGTATTCTCTAGGCAAGAATACTGGATTAGGTTCCCATTCCCTTCTTCAGGGGATCTTCCTGACCCAGGAATTGAACCAACATCTCCCATATTGCAGGCAGTTTCTTTAAAGTCTGAGCCACCAAAGAAGCTCCAAACAGTTTAGATATTAAGAATTAAATAAACTGTCATATAGAAACAAATGTTCTTAACTACTAATTTGGAGATTTAGAATTTACTGTTAGGTCTATTTTAAAAAATATTTTAGTAAGATAATAACAAAAATTCTCATTTATTGAGCACCTAGCACATTCTGAATTAGGTTCTTTACATGTGTTGTAACATTTAACACAACCACTCATAAGGTAGGTGTTATTACTCCCATTTTATAGATAAGAAAACAGTAATTTAGTATTAATGGCTAGTTTACCCGAAAATACATGGGTAACATGTGACAAGCCATTCAAATACTGATGTGTTTCCATAACTATTATTCCCCACTTCTTTGCTTCCTGCCTTTGTTTACTTAAAATAACTGCAGTAAAAGTACATGTCTACAATGCTGTATTTAAAATGAATAACCAATAAAGACCTACTGTATAGCACAGTAGGTTAATCTTATGTGGCAGCCTGGATGGAAGGGAACTTCGGGGGAGAATGGATACATGGATATTATGGCTGAGTTGTCTCACTGTTCACCTGGAACTACCACAATACTGTTGATCAGCTATGCCCCAATACAAATAAAAAGTTTTTTTAAAAAAATAGGTACTTGGATTAACATTGTCTAAATCATTCAAATATAGTAGCATCAAACCAGAACAAGAAAATAGTACTGACTACAGTTCAGTTCAGTTCAGTCACTCAGTAGTGTCTGATTCTTTGTGACCTCATTAACCACAGCACGCCAGGCCTCCTTGTCCACCACCAACTCCTGGAGTTTACTCAAACTCATGTCCATTGAGTCACTGGACCTCATCCTCTGTCGTCATCTTCTCCTCCTGCCCTCAATCTTTCCAGCATCAGGGTCTTTTCATATGAGTCATCTCTTTGCATCACGTGGCCAAAGTATTGGAGTATCAGTTTCAACATCAGTCCTTCAAATGAACACCCAGGACTGATCTCCTTTAGGATAGACTGGTTGGATCTCCTTGCAGTCCAGGGGACTCTCAAGAATCTTCTCCAACACCACAGTTCAAAAATATCAATTCTTCTGTGCTCAGCTTTCTTTCTAGTCCAGCTCTCACATCCATACACAACTACTGGAAAAACCATAGCCTTGACTAGATGGGCTCTTATTGAGAAAGTAATGTCTCTGTGTTTTAATATGCTGTGTAGGTTGGTGATAACTTTTCTTCCAAGGAGTAAGCGTCTTTTAATTTCATGGGCGCAATCACCATCTGCAATGATTTTGGAGCCCAGAAAAATAAAGTCAGCCACTGTGTCCACTGTTTCCCTATCTATTTTCCATGAAGTGATGGGACAGGATGCCATGGTCTTAGTTTTCTGAATGTTGAGCTTTAAGCCAACTTTTTCACTCTCCTCTTTCACTTTCAGCAATAGGCTTTTTAGTTTTTCACTTTCTGCCATAAGGGTGGTGTCATCTGCATATCTGAGGTTATTGATATTTCTCCCTGCAATCCTGATTCCACCCTGTGCTTCCTCCAGCTCTGCATTTCTCATGATATACTCTGCTATAAGTTAAATAAGCAGGGTGAAAATATACAGCCTTGACATACTCCTTTTCCTGTTTGGAACCAGTCTGTTGTTCCATGTCCAGTTCTAACTGTTGCTTCCTGACCTGCATACAAGTTTCTTAAGAGGCAGGTTGGGTGATCTGGTATTCCCATCTCTTTCAGAATTTTCCACAGTTGATTGTGATCCACACAGTCAAAGGCTTTGGCATAGTCAATAAAGCAAAAATAGATGTTTTTCTGGAACTCTCTTGCTTTTTTGATGATCCAGCAGATGTTGAAAATTTGATCTCTGGTTCCTCTGCCTTTTCTAAAATCAGCTTGAACATCTGGAAGTTCACGGTTCATGTATTGCTGAAGCCTGGCTTGGAGAATTTTGAGCATTACTTTACTAGTGTTTGAGACGGGTGCAATTGTGCAATAGTTTGAATATTCTTTGGCATTGCCTTTCTTTGGGATTGGAATGAAAATTGATCTTTTCCAATCCTGTGGCCACTGCTGAGTTTTCCAAATTTGCTGGCATATTGAGTGCAGCACTTTCACAGCATCATCTTTCAGGATTTGAAATAGCTCAACTGGAATTCCATCACCTCCACTAGTTTTGTTCGTGGAGATAAGAAAGCCTTCTTCAACGATCGATGCAAAGAAATAGAGGAAAACAGTAGAATGGGAAAGACTAGCGATCTCTTCAAGAAAATCAGAGATACCAAGGGAACATTTCATGCAAAGATGGGCTCAATAAAGGACAGAAATGGTATGGCCCTAACATAAGCAGAAGATATTAAGAAGACGTGGCAAGAATACATAGAAGAACTGTACAGAAAAGATCTTCATGACCCAGATAATCACCATGGTGTGATCACGCACCTAGAGCCAGATATCATCCTGGAATGTGAAGTGAAGTGGGCCTTAGGAAGCATCACTATGAACAAAGCTAGTGAAGGTGATGGAATTCCAGTTGAGCTATTTCACATCTTAAAAGATGAAGTATTGACTACAGGCATGGGTAAAATCAACACAGTAATTTGAGCAAAAAGAAATACATATAAATGGTGAAAAGCAAATTATACTTTTAAAATAATTTCAATTTAAGAACTAAACATTGGCAGCAAGAGCAGGGGCCTTTTTTTCTTATAAATGCCGAATAGGCTGATAGCTCATTTCATTGTGTAGTGATATTCTTATTTTTCTCCTGAAGCTGGAAATGCCTATTTACCAGGATGAGAAAAATACTTACATTTATGTAAACTGCAGTGGTAAATTATGCATGCTCAATTAATCCGCAAGTACAGCCCTGGGTTTGCTTAGGGTTCTTGAGGCATAAGATGCAGGTGCCATGATGATAATTTATCAACTCCTAGATTTTTAGTCATCTATTTAGATTAGGCTGATTTTGTAAGAAATGTTCGCTGTTTAAAACAAACTAGATAGATCACATCCTGCAGCCACCTCTCCCACACCACACCAATACTAGGCTCTATGGATGTGAAAGATGAACACTTCTGGGTCTTTTTTGATACAGTTCTAAGACAGTACCACTAGCTAACAAATCCAGCCCATAATAAATCTTTATTTACTGCCCACCTGGCTATAGCTCTATCAGTATCAGCAGGAGAAAAGATAAAATCTTATCAGTAATCTGTGGGGACAGCAGATGCAGTTTCCCTTTCAGTACCTGGGGTATGTGAATTGCATACTAGTTTCATTCAGCGGGCTGCAAAGTGACAGCTAAATTCTCCAGCAGAAGAGGCACGCCTGTTATGTGCCACTCTATAAGTCCAGGCGCCTGCTCCACACCTTTCACCTTATTCCAAAGACCTACGATGGGGGAGAGTGACATAGACGCAGACACAGACAGCCAGCAAGCAGGAGAGTGAAGAGAGGAAGGAGAGAAAAGCAAAGGGAGAGAATAAGCAGGAGAAAGGGAGGGGAAGGCAGAGTATGGAACCTCAAAACTATAACAATATACAAAACTGCTGAAATAATGGATCATTTATTCCATACGAAAAGCTGAAAACAGAAATATAGAGTGGAAACATTTAAAGTCTAATACAATCACACATAATGACAGTGTCTGTATTAGAGAATGAAAGGGGATCTATTATTTCTAAGACGTCAGTACTGGTTTATACGGAGCAGCAGATGTGGGGACATAATACAAGATAGTACACGTGGCACATTTCAGAACAAGTTAAAATAATGACAGTGTAGAGGGGAAACCAAGTAGTCAACACGTTTAAATTTTCAGAATTGTGAGTTTCTAAAGTTAAAGGCAACTTAAAAGAAAACAGTTCAAAATTTTAGTTGTATCTATTTAACTAGTATTTTGTCTCCACAGGATAACTAAACGTAGATAACTGTTTATCAGTTTTATCTACACAAAACATATATATATATATATATATATATGAGGTCTGTTAACATATATACACAACAGACCTCATATATATGAAGTTATCAGTCAACACATTGGTTGCAATAGTAAATGTATCTTTCAAATTATTTTGTTGTACCAACATGTTTTTATCTTTTGACAATTATTGCCATAAATTTAAAAATATTTTATTTTTATTTTATTGCTGAATATTTACTTTACCATGAAGATATTTACAAAGTGGAAGTTACTATTTTTCATTTCAAAGTAAAATAAAACAAAACATAACAAACAGAATGAAACTCATACAAAGCAAACACAAAAAACTAAACTCTTAACAAGCAAAACGAAACTCCTAACTCATTATACATTCACATTTCCACTTTACTGGACAAAATGACATCAAGTTTTGATGAAATTTGAAATATAAGCAATACATTTAAAGAATGAAGATATTATTCCATATGTCTATCTTGCCTTGTCACTTAACAAGATTCAAGTACAAAGGGCTATACAAAACACAAATCTCTGATTGAAAAACAAATCTCTCAGTCACTTGAGCCCTGGCATCCTTCCCTTACCCCAAAGCAATATTACCAATTTCCTATGGAATTATTCTTCAATTTCAGTCTGAATTTGGCAATAAGGAGGTCATGATCTGAGCCACAGTCAGCTCCTGGTCTTGTTTTTGTTACTGTATAGAGCTTCTCCATCTTTGACTGCAAAGAATATAATCAATCTGATTTTAGTGTCGACCATCTGTTGATGTCCATGTGTAGAATCTTCTCTTGTGTTGTTGGAAGAGGGTGTTTGCTATGACCACTGTGTTCTCTTGGCAGAACTCCATTAGCCTTTGCCCTGCTTCATTCTGTACTCCAAGGCCAAATTTGCCTGTTACTCCAGGTGTTTCTTGACTTCTTACTTTTGCATTCCAGTCCCCTATAATGAAAAGGAGATCTTTTGTTGGTGTTATTTCTAGAAGGTAGGTAGGTCTTCATAGAACTGTTCAGCTTCAGCGTCTTCAGCATTACTGGTCGGAGCATAGACTTGGATTACCACGATATTGAATGATTTGCCTTGAAAACAAACAGATCATTCTGTCAATTTTGAGATTGCATCCAAGTATTGCATTTCGGACTTTTTTGTTGACCATGATGGCTACTCCATTTCTTCTAAGGGATTCCTGCCCACAGTAGTAGATATAGTGGTCATCTGAGTTAAATTCACCCATTCCAGTCCATTTGAGTTTGTTGATTCCTAAAATGTCGATGTTCACTCTTGCCATCTCCTGTGTGACCACTCCCAATTTGCCTTGATTTATAGACCTAACTTTCCAGGTTCCTATGCAATATTTCTCTTTATAGCATCGGACCTTGCTTCTATCATCACTCCCATTCACAAGTGGCTGTTGTTTTTGCTTTGGCTCCGTCCCTTCATTCTTTCTGGAGTTATTTCTCCACTGATTTCCTGTAGCATATTGGGCACCTACTGACCTGGGGTGTTCATCTTTCAGTGTCCTATCTTTTTGCCTTTTCATACTGTTCATGAGGTTCTCAAGGAAAGAATACTGAAGTGGTTTGCCATTCCCTTCTCCAGTGGACCACATTCTGTCAGACCTCTCCACCATGACCTGGCCATCTTGGGTGGCTGTACACAGCATGGCTTAGTTTCATTGAGTTAGACAAGGCTGTGGTCTGTGTGATCAGATTGGCTAGTGTCTGTGATTGTAGTTTCAGTCGGTCTGCCATCTGATCCCCTCTCTCAGTGCCTACTGTCTTACTTGGGCTTCTCTTACCCTGGACGTGGGGTATCTCTTCACAGCTGCTCCAGCAAAGCACAGCCTCTGTTCCTTATCTCGGAAGCAGGGTAGCTCCCCTCGGCCACTGCCCCTACCCTGGAGCGTGGAGCAAATCCCTTATGACTATACACTGGAAGTGAGAAATAGATTGAAGGGACTAGATCTGATAGACAGAGTGCTTGATAAATTCTGGATGGAGGTTTGTGACATTGTACAGGAGACAGGAATCAAGACCATCCCCAAGAAAAAGAAATGCAAAAAAGCAAAATGGCTGTCTGAGGAGGCCTTACAAATACCTGTAAAAACAAGGGAAGTGAAAGCAAAGGAGAAAAGGAAAGATATACCCATTTGAATGCAGAGTTCCAAAGAATAGCAAGGAGAGAAGAGAAAGCCTTCCTCAGCAATCAATGCAAAGAAATAGAGGAAAACAACAGAATAGGAAAGACTAGAGATCTCTTCAAGAAAATTAGAGATACCAAGGGAACATTTCATGCAAAGGTGGCCTCAATGAAGGACAGAAATGGTAGGGACTTAACAGAAGCAGAAGATATTAAGAAGAGGTGGCAAGAATTCCCAGAAAACTGTACAAAATAGATCTTCATGACCCAGATAATCACGATGGTATGATGACTCACCTAGAGCCAGACATCCTGGAATGTGAAGTCAAGTGGGCCTTAGGAAGCATCACTATGAGCAAAGCTAGTGGAGGTGATGGAATTCCAGTTGAGTTATTTCAAGTCCTAAAAGATGATGCTGTGAAAGTGCTGCACTCAATATGCCAGCAAATTTGGAAAACTCAGCAGTGGCCATGGGACTGGAAAAGGTCAGTTTTCATTCCAATCCCAAAGAAAGGCAATGCCAAAGAATGCTCAAACTACCACACAATTGCACTTATTTCACACACTAGTGAAGTAATGCTCAAAATTCTCCAAGCCAGGTTTCAGCAATATGTGAACCGTGAACTTCCAGATGTTCAAGCTGGTTTTAGCAAAGGCAGAGGAACCAGAGATCAAATTGCCAACATCTGATGGGTCACTGAAAAAGCAAGAGAGTTCCAGAAAAACATCTATTTCTGCTTTACTGACTATGCCAAAGCCTTTGACTATGTGTATCACAATAAACTGTGGAAAATTCTGAAAGAGATGGGAATACCAGACCACCTGACCTGCCTCTTGAGAAATCTGTATGCAGGTCAGGAAGCAACAGTTAGAACTGGACATGGAACAACAGACTGGTTCCAAATAGGAAAAGGAGTACATCAAGGCTGTATATTGTCACCCTGCTTATTTAACTTATATGGTTATTTTTTTATGCTGCTGCTGCTGCTAAATCTCTTCAGTTGTGTACAACTCTGTGTGACCCCATAGACAGCAGCCCACCAGGCTCCCCCGTCCCTGGGATTCTCCAGGCAAGAACACTGGAGTGGGTTGCCATTTCCTTCTCCAGTGCATGAAAGTGAAAAGTGAAAGTGAAGTCGCTCAGTCGTGTCCGACTCCTAGCGACCCCATGGACTGCAGCCCACCAGGCTCCTCCATCCATGGGATTTTCCAGGCAAGGGTACTGGAGTGGGGTGCCATTGCTTATTTATATGCTTATTTAACTTATATGCAGCTACATCATGAGAAACGCTGAGCTGGAAGAAGCAAAAACTAGAATCAAGATAGCCGGGAGAAATATCAATAATCTCAGATATGCAGATGACACTACCCTTATGGCACAAAGTGAGGAAGAACTAAAGAGCTTCTTGATGAAAGTGAAAGAGGAGAGTGAAAAAGTTGGCTTAACGCTCAACTAATTCAGAAAACTAAGATCATGGCAACCAATCCCATCACTTCATGGGAAAAGATGTGGAAACAGTGGAAACAGTGTCAGACTTTATTTTTCTGGGCTCCAAAATCACTGCAGATGGTGATTGCAGCCTTGGAAGGAAAGTTATGACCAACCAGATAGCATATTAAAAAGCAGGGATAGTACTTTGCCAACAAAGGTCTGTCTAGTCATGGCTATAGTTTTTCCAGTGGTCATGTAGGATGTGAGAGATGGACTAGAAAGAAGGCTGAGCACAGAATTGATGCTTTTGAGCTGTGGTGTTGGAGAAGACTTGAGAGTTCCTTGGACTGCAAGGAGATCCAACCAGTCCATCTAAAGGAGATCAGTCCTGGGTGTTCATTGGAGGGACTGATGTTGAAGCTGATACTCCAATACTTTGGCCACGTGATGCAAAGAGCTGACTCATATGAAAAGACCTTGATGCTGGAAAGATTAAGGGCAGGAGGAGAAGGGGACGACAGAGGATGAGATGGTTGGATGTCATCACCAACTCAATGGACATGGGTTTGGGTGGACTCCAGGAGTTGGTGATGGATAGGGAGGCCTGGTGTGCCACAGTTCATGGGGTCACAAAGAGTCAGGCACAACCGAGCTATTGAACTGAACTGATGCAATTATTCCAAAGAGAGTCTATGTATAGGTACATAAAAATACTAAATAAAAAAAATCAAGGTACTTAATGGTGGGGACACTTTGTTGTTTTCATTCAACGTGTCTTGAAAACTGTTCAATCTTTTAAACGTATCAACAGTATTCCATTTTAAGGATACACCATAATAGATTTAAGTAGTCACAATTCATGTTATTTAGGTTTTCTCAGTCTTTCTTGTGCTTAAGTATTTTTGAGACAACGTTTGGGGTCAGTTTTCCATTTCTAAACTTACTGCTTTTTCTAGAAATGCTTAAATTCAATTCTGACTTTACAATGAGTGGAAAACCTGCACAAGAATAACTGCAGTTACAAGGAGAAACATACCACATGGAATATAAATGTGAGCAAAAAATATTTTGTATAATTTTTCAAAGGAGTAAAAGTCAAGTTCACAAGTTATGAGGATTTTCATTGATGCTCTCTCTGATCAAGCCTTAGAAATTTAAATCAGAAACCCTCTGGCAACCTTACCTTTAAGTAATCAAAAGCTCACTTTTTCTGTGTGTGACATATTGACATATGGTAACCTCTTATTCCAAAGAGTTATTTCTTCTCAAATAAAGCTTTTCATTATTTTGTTCCCTGGTTGCATTTAATCCTTCAGAATAAAAATTTTCCTGTTTAATTTGAAAGTCTGACAAAACAAAGGTATTTCTGAAGTACAAATTTTCACTTAAGCAGCTCACTGAGATGCAGCCCACGACATTAAGTAAATGAGGTGGTCAAGAGGCAGAGGGAAAATATTTTTCACTTTTAGTGAGCAAGTCCTACTTTTATTCATTTTCCACACACAAGAAAATACAGCAGTTACTTTATAATTACAGAAAGGTTAGAATTAGCATACATCCAAAGCTTGAAGTATTTTCATTTTGTACACCACAAACACGGAAAACACAGACTGTTAACAAACCTTATTTCATGTTATCTGGCATTCTGTAGAGCCCAGAAGCTAATCTGCTTTTATCACACAATTCAGTGCAACTGGTAGAGAGACTTTCTCTTGTAATAAGTTTCTAAAGCTTTTGAGTTAGGTAGTATTTGGATATTCTTAATAGTACTTTTCCTTACACCATATTTGCAATATGTACATACCTCTATGGGCACTATGGAGCAGGTGGTCAAAAGATCTTAATTTCAGTTCAGGCTTTAAAGACACTAATATGAAGCACCTCTCTTCTCTTTCTTCCCCATTGGCTCAGACGGTAAAGAATCTATCTGCAATGTGGGAGACTCTGGTTTGATCCCTGGGTGGGGAAGACCCCCTGGAGAAGGGAATGGGAACCCACTCCAGTATTCTTGGCTGGGGAATCCCCACTGACCAAGGAGCCTGGCAGGCTATCATCCCTGGGGTCACAAAGAGTCGGACACAACTGAGTGACTAAGCACAGCTCCTTTTCTTGCCCTAAAACATGTTCATGACATCAAATTTCTTGCCTTTTTACTAATATTCTATCACAATGTGAGATTCAATAATATTTGGACATCCTTTGTGTAAAACATTCACTGAAGGCAAATTTTTCGGTACAATAAACATCACCATTTCACCCTTTCCATTTATAATCCAGGCTTAGCTGTTCCTGGTCTCCAGTCCAAGAATCCATTAGTAAGTTATCAAAAGAGCAAATGTCATTATGCAGGAAGCCAAGGGAACTATTTTGCATTTGATTTCTGGTTCTGATGGCATTACTATTGATTTAGTATTCTCCAGCATGACATGGGCCAGACACAACAGATCATTGTATTTTTGAACTGTCAATCACAAATGATCCAAGGCTTTCCAAAATATTTTAGCATTTGAGAGCTGAAGTCTATTTCACAGCCTAAAAACTATTAAACTTCAACTGAAATTCTCTAGCCCCAGAAGATTTAGCAGAGTTGCTCTATTCACTGTTAAAAAAAATTCTTTAATGAAGAAGTCTCAATAGTTATTTCAAAAAATGCTTGAAATAAATTAAGAGTAAAATAAGAAAAAGCTGGGGGGAAAAAACCAATGCATTGTAATTAGCTCTTTAAAAAAAAAAAACCAAAATGAATTTGAAGATGATATTTTGAACCTAACATCTCCCCAAAGAAGAAACTAAAAACACAGAGTAGAAATGAAGGTTTATTTATCACGTTAAAGTGAAAGTGAAGTCACTCAGTCATGTTCAACCCTTTGCGACCCGTGGACTGTAGCCCACCAAGCTCCTCCATCCTGGGATTCTCCAGGCAAGAATACTGGAGTGGGTTGCCATTTCCTTCTCCAGGGGATCTTCCCAACCCAGGGATCGAATCCAGGTCTCCCACATTGCAGGCAGACGCTTTAACCTCTGCACCACCAGGGAATTTATCACATTATTTCAGACTAAGAAATTGAGGAATTGCTTCCAGTATATGGAAGTGAATTTATTTTTTAATACTTCTAATTGGTCAAACATCCATCTGTTTCAAGTACTGAAAAAGAAAAGCAGTGTGTTTATATTGTACATAAAGAGTTTTCTCACTTTTTTTCACTAAACAATGGAAAGCAAATTAGACTCATGAAAACCAATAGTCTTGGTATTGATGAAAAGTATTTAATGCATGTAACTTTTAGCAAAGATCAAAAAGGTGAACATTAATATACATGTTTTCTGGCAACAGTAATATTACAAAATATCTATCAACTGCCGCCCAAGCAGAATGGACACTTTCTCTACTAAGTCCAGACACTGGCACTAAACAGCCAAAGGTGCCCCTGCCAGCGACCACCGGTGACCTCTGTCCTGGATCTAGCCTTCTGGGGTGTCTTGGAGTACAAAGGTTGAGTGAACAGGCTTTGGAGCTAAGCAACCTGACTTAAACTCCTGACTATTCCATTTACTACTAGTGTGAAGTGACTTGACTTCACTAAACTTCCTAATTTGTAAAAATGAGAATATTTCATTCTACTTACAAGAGACAAACACCCATACAAATGTTTGTGGGTAGAGCTGGATAATTATACTGCAAGAGCTTTCTTATCCTCACTGGAAAAATTTAAAAAAAAATTTTTTTAAGCTGCTTTACAGTTGTTTCTAGAAGATATTAACCTGCATTTCTGATGTATTATAACCTCTCACACACTCTAGAACAGGGATTCCCAACCTCCAGGATCTAATGCCTGATGATCTGAGGTGTAGCTGATATAATAATAATAGAAATAAAGCGTACATTAAATGTAACACACTTGAATTATCCTGAAACCACCCCTCTCACCAGTCCATGGAAAAACTGCCTTCCACAGAACTGATCCCTGGTGCCAAAAAGTATGGGGGCCACTGCCCTAAAACACTACCATCTAAAAGATCCTTCTGCATTGGTGGAAATGCTTGGTTTCTGTGTTATCCAATATGGCAGCCACCCACTCCAGTGTTCTTGCCTGGAGAATCCCAGGGATGGAGGAGCCTGGTGGGCTGCCATCTATGGGGTCACACAGAGTCGGACACGACTGAAGCGACTTAGCAGCAGCAGCAGGCACACAAGAGCACTCAATATGAGACTAGTGCAATTGAGGACCTCAAATATAATTTTATGTAACTTTCATTAACTTAAATTTAACTAGTGACCATATTATTGGGCAGTTCAGTTCTAGAAAGCTGGGTATTACATAGGCTGATCTCCATTTCCTTGATGATTCCTCTCATATTGAGTTCTTCCTCCACAAAATCAAATGTAATTTTCATCTTTCAATCATCTGTCCCAGATTGATGGGTCTTAATCTGTCCCCATCCTATCCCAACTCTAAGCCAAGCAGATCAGCCTGTCAATAGTGGGTTCTTCTCTCTCTCTAGTCTCTCTAAGCACCATGGCTCCAGTGGTGACACATTCATTTCAGTTGCTGGCCTAACAGGACTAAGTACAGTTGGTAGACTCTCATTTGATTGGATTTCAACCTACACAACTGATGAACCGTTTATCTATCATCACTGTGTCTTCCAGGTTAGGGCTCACTCTCTGGCCAAGAGTTAAAGTTCCTCAGGAAACTGACTTCCTACTCCAGGACTAAGAATGTTAATTTGAATCAGCTATACCCCAATATAAAATGAAAAGTTTAAAAAAAATTTAGTTCGATTCCATTTCAGGTGTTACTTTAAAAACACACAGAAAAAAGGTAGTATCAACATGAATATGTCAAATTTGATATTTAAACTCATGAGTTGTTAGTTCCTGCCCCATTCTTTCATTTCTAATCTAGTGTATCTCATAGTCTGATCTGGTCCTTGGGCCCTAACCTACATATGCTTGGAACTGATTTGAGACAAAGTATGAAATACTCATATAATTTACTAATTCAGAAATTGCTAATGCCCCATATCTGCCATTCATGTTGCTTGCTCAGGTTCTTACCTGTAATGTTCTATTTCTCCTTTTAGTCCTATTAATATCTCTCATGCAGCTTTGATTCATACCTTTAGACATGACTATTAGTCCCCTATGTGATTTCATAACACTTCGATACTTCTCAATTTTGGCATTTATCACTTTTCCTGGCATAAGGTAGGTGCTCAAGATATATGTGTTGAACAAATGAATGATTTAGATGATACTCATTTATTTGTCTACGTTTCCTGCTTAGCTATACTTTTAAAATGTATGGACCACACTTATTCCTAATTATGTCCCTAATATTAAACAGCACCTGGAACACAGTGAGTATTATAAGTTATACTTTGACCTAAATCACATGCAGGGTTTTCCAGCAATCTTTTCTGTTCTGACTACAATCTGAAGAGGTCCTTCAAGCCCTCTATTCGTCCAGAAATATCATCTGTATGCTTCACCCTTTCTAACACTGCTGTCTTCATTTACTATAATCCATAAACTATATTATACCATTCATTGTTACTATGATTACTTTAAAGCTGCCTTTTGGTTTAATTAAGAATAAGGAAAGTAAAAAACTTTATTTTATCTTTATTTATTCCTTCTCTGATGAACTTTTTTAAATGTATATCCAAATTTCTGACTTATATCATCTTCCTTCCTCCCTAAAGAACTTTTAGCAATTCTTATAGGACAAATTGATTGATGATGAGTTCTCTCGGTTTTTGTCTGAGAAAGTGCTTATTTCTCCTATATTTTGAAGAATAATTTTGATGGATATAGAATTCTAGTTTGGTGGACAGTTTTTTCTTTCATCACTGAATATTTCACTCCATGTTCTGTTGGCTTGCATGATTTCTGACCAGAAGACCATTGTAATTCTTATCTTGTTCCTTCAAAGGTAACATTATTTATCCCCCCGGCTTCTTTCAAGTCTTCTCTGTCTCTGACCAACTGCAGTTTGAACATAGCATGCATAGGTATATGTGTATGTGTGTGTGTCTGTGTGTCTGTGTGTCTGTGTGTGTGCATGCATACCCGTGTTTGGTATTTATCCTACCTGGTATTCCCAGATTCTTTAATCTTTTGTGTGTCTATTTTGGAACATGTCAGCAATTACTCCTTCAAATATTTCTTCTGATCTTCTTCTTTTCTTTCTACCCTTTTTGTTATCCCAAATATCTTTTGAAATGGTCCCACGATTCTTGGGATGTTCTCTTCTGTGTTTTGTTTTGTTTTCATTGAGCCAGTTTTTTTCCTTGCATTCCAATTTGGGAAGCTTTTATTGACCTATCTTCTGGTTCACTGATTCTTTCCTTATCTGGGCCAAGTCTACTGATGAATTCATCAGAAGCATTCTTCACTTTGGTTACAGTGCTTTTGCTTTTTAGCCTTTCCTTTGGTTCTTTCTTGGAATTTCCATCCTCTGCTTACATGACCCATCTGCATCAGTATTCAATGGATACCTTAACAAATTATATCAAACTTAGTTGCCAAAAGCAAAACACACATACTGCCATACAGTTCTGTATGTTAAAAGTACAACACAGGTCCCATTGGGCCAAAATCAAGGTATAGGAAGAACTGCGTTATTATCTGGAAGCTCTAGGGAATAATCCATTTTCTTGCCTTTTCCATCTTCTGGGACCTGTCTGCATCCCTTGCCTCCTTCCTCTGTCTTCGAAGTTAACAACTGTCATTGAGTCCTTCTCACGTTGTGCCTTCTGACTTTCTCTCTTGCCTTTCTCTTCTACTTTTTAGGACCTTTGTGATTATAGGGCCCACCTAGACAATCCAAGATAATCTATCTCAAAGCCCTTAATGACATCTTCAAAGTTTTTTTTTTTTTTTTCCTTTTAAGATAATGTATTCATAGTTTCTGAAGATCACAATGTGGATACCTTGGCATGGAAGGAGGGCATTATTCTGACTGTTCTATCATCTGTTTTTGCACATTGTAACGTTTCCATTAGGGTACCTAACACATCAATCATGTTCCATGTTTATTTTAAATTCCTTCCTTGTCTGATAATTCCCAGCATCTATGTTATATCTGAGTCTGTTTCTGATAAATGCTTTGTCTCTTCAGAATGTTTATTCTTGCTTTTTGGCGTGTCTTCTAACTTTTTGCTGAAAGCTGGATATATTATATCAGGAACAGAAACTGATGTAACTTAATTTTTAGTTTGAGGATTTATGTCAGTCTGGCTATCTGGCCAAAAGTTGTGCTGTGTTTAATGTTTTCTATAGGTGTGTATGTATGTGTCTGAGTCTTGCAGTTTTTCACTTGCAATCCAGTTATTATACTGCAGCCCTGTGGGAGTGGTGATAAGATGTGGAGGAGGAGGAATATTCTATAATTGTCCAATTACATCTCAGTGTTTCAGTAGGCCCTTTCCACTTGTGCTGTGGTATATTCAAAGTCACTCCAGTGACTTTGTGTTGTGTGCTTAGGCTCTCAGTTGTTTCTGACTCTTTGCGACCCCATGGAGAGTAGCCCACCAGGCTCCTCTGTCCACGGGGATTCTCCAGGTAAGAAAACTGGAGTGGGTTGCCATGCTCTCCTCCAGGGGATCTTCCCAGCCCAAGGATAGAACCCAGGTCTCCCACAGTGCAAATAGATTCTTTACATCTGAGCCACCAGGTAAGCCTGTGACATACTTTATTGCTTCTCTTTCCTCTATATTACTACCTGGTTGTGGTGTTTCCAATACATTTTCATTGAAGACATGACCTCTGTGGACAACCTCAGAGATGACTGGAAGGCTACAGAGATCTAGAATGGGAAGAATGTCTTTTCCTTAGCTGGGCCATAAATAAAGCCCTGAAAGTCTTCCCTGGAGAGTAAACTTTTGTTATGGAGAAAACTCTGGGCTTATTTCACAATAATCACTCTTTGCCAGAGTAATGATGAAATGTTCATCATAAGAAACCAGTGGGATTTCTGGAGGTATATCGCCCATGAATGTGTTAAGGACTTTCGAGGTTGAGGTCCCTCAGAATTTCTCACATTCATACTACTCCCCTACTTAGCATCCAGTAATTCATCAAAATTATCATTGAAGTGTTCCTATGACTCCAGTGGCTTCTGCTGCAGGTATGCAGATCTTAATGTTTCTCTCTGAATGAGCCTGTCTTTCTAGATTGGAGGTGGTGATTTGCCTGGAAAGTTCGTCTCTTAAGGGTCCAAGAGAACTCACTGATTTCCAGTTTGTCCAGGTTTTTCTTGTAAGGACAGGAATGATAACTTCTAAACTCTTTACATGTGATGCTAAACCAGAAGTCCTAGAGCAATGACCTCTGGATTCAGAGAAACTGAGTCTGAGTTCTGCCACTGTCATTCAGTAGCTATGTGACCCTGGGAAAACTGCCTAACCATTTTAAACCCCAGTTGCTGCACTGATAAAATTGGAATAATTATAAGATGCTAACTTTAAATAAGGCATTACATTACACTGGGTCTAGCACACAGAGTGCTCAATAAAACTTAGCTGTTATTTCCCAAGGGCAACTTTTATTTGTGCTTATCCCTGATGCTCTGCTCAAGGCCCTGACCCACCTCTCTGCATCCTGCCTCCCTGTCTCATACCTGAGGCTGGATACTGCAGAAGCAGTTCCAGTGCTGACAAATTTGGAAGCTGTAGGTTTAGTATGAGTCTCCTTATTTTAATCATTAGCTTTTATCCAATGGAAGCAGGTAACTATCAATGTTTTGTCCATGGGGACCAATTGATCTTGGGCTTTCCTGGGAATCAGAATGAGTTGTTGAGATGGAGTTAAGGAGAAATTCAAATATTGCCTCTGTCATTTTTCAGTATCACCTAACCTCTCTGTGTACCAATTTTTTTAGCTGTACAATAAGGTGAAATAGTGCTTACTTCATAGAATAGCTGTGCAGATTAAAAGAGGTAACACATACAACATTGAGAACAGTGCTCACCAAAGAGTAAGACTTCTGTAAATATTACATAGGATTTTCATTAACCATATATGTCTAAAAAAATAAAAAGCTTTCTTGAGCATCTCTTAGCATCTCTAGACCATAACTTCATTGTTATGAAATTTATGTTATTCTTACAAATTTATGTTATTCTTACAAAATTCTTACAAATTTTCATCCTATATAAAATAAAAATCATTTACCAAAAAGCCTATCTCCAGAGTATAGAATTACAGAACAACACTAGCAAAATTAGTGCAGGTAGTCCTTTGCCCTTTGATCTAATACACCTCTTGCTCCAAAACAAAAGTCTTATACTACTATAGAATAGACAGTGAAGACAGGAACATGAGATGGAAAAGTGATTCTATTACATGGCTTCCAGTGAGGAGAACTTAATACAAACCAGAACAAAAGAATGGGGGGGGGGAGGTCAAAACCCAAATGTTCATATCCATTAACAAGCCTAAACAGGCAAAAGACACAAGTAATTAATCCATAATCAAAATCTACAAACAAGGTTTCTATTCCATGTATACTCCCTAATCACTGTATTTGAAAGCTGTCTGGGGAGGAATTCTTACTTCTAGGTGTAGGGAATAGTAAAAGAATATAATTGTCAAGAAACTCACTAAAAGAACTTGACTACCATGCTGAATGTCTTTCAAAATGCCATGAACATGTTTCTTTTCCAATAGGGGATGTAATTTATCAATTGTTAAGATTGATTTTCTCAGTACAGCTCTTTTTTAGATGGACTCTGAAACTGTACACATTGTTTCTCTTTTGTAAAAGCATAACCAAGGATGCTTAAGGACCTAAAATTCTGAATATCCATTGAAGGATCCAAAGGCTAGCCCCAGTGGGAGGCCTGATTTTAACAGACTCTGTATAAAACAACAATATTTTAGAAATATTTAATGAAATTATTATAATTCAATGAAATTATTTTCTGAGACCCATAATGATCAGTAAACAGAGAAGTGCAAATGCTTAAAAGTAGAGGACTAACTCTCTGACTGCCTAGTAACAGTTCTCATGTTTTATCTCAAGGGTGTTACTGATTTATACAAACCTGAAATTGAAGTTGTTGTTATCAGAACAGATCTATGTGCTTTAGTGTTTTCATAATCTCATATTTATGGCCTTTAGGCAAATGCATCAATTATACTAGATAAATCTTAACACAAAGGTAAAATAGTGTTACCAATCTCTGAAAATAAATGCAATCAAAATGATTAAAAGTTAATAAAAATTATATTATTATCTACAAAAGAGGAAAACATATATTCTGATGAGATTTGTGCATAAACTTCCTTCTAAACAAAATAAAGTTCAATATCTGAGCCTCCAACTTTAATTTGCTCCTCTGTAGTCTGAGCTATACGCACTGTCATTATCAGATAATGTCTATGCAGCTGAATGCTATTAGTACCCTCCATTTTGACTAGACTATTATATTATAAAACATGAGATTGGGCAATTTTACATCTACTCCTTTTATTGATTCTGACTAGTAAGTAGGCAATCAATGGTGATTACAAGATGCAAAGCATTCCAGAGTAGAAAGAAAATTAAATTTGGCTCATCACTTCTGTTAACTATACAAATATAATATCTTCAAGATGAACAGCAGGCAGAATTTAATATAAATAAATATACCGTTTAAGATCTCAAATCAGCAACAAAATTTATGAGACCACTTCAAAATGATGATGCATTTAAAAAGATTGTATTTTCAAAGGAACTGCTCTCTTTAAGCTGTTAGCAATATAGGCACATGGTGACGATAATTAGTGGGTGAGAGAACACAAGAATATTTATTAAAAGAAAAGGGAGAAATCAGAGAAGGCATGAGATCCAGAGCTCTGGTTTCCATGGAAGTAAGGAAGGATATGCAGAAAAAAACTAGTTTAAGCAGAGTCATTTGAGAGTTTCTCTAACCATGGGATACAACCAATGTTTTGTTGATTTTTTTCACCTATAAAGAACTCTATTCTGCAGTAAATATCTTTTATATGTTGCTTTTTCTCGATCCGTACTTTCCTTCACTTGAAAAGATATTATTACGGTAAAAAAGGATCTGACCTCGAAATGTTTCAGTAGCTGGAAACGAACAAGGTTACATATGGTAGCCCTTTATTCAATTCACTTTGACTCAACAGCAATAAACACCAGATGAGACTAATCCTGGAATTTTGTCTGTTGAATGTTCACACAATACCAGGATGATAACCAGAGCTTCTGAATCAAGAAGCCTGTACTATTCTTTCCTTCTACAGGAAAACCATCACAGTATAGATATACAGGATATGCCTAGTAAGTCTCTAGACTTACTTCATTTGAGAATTCCTAAGGAAGGGGTCAATCTATGGACTACATGTGTTTCTTCCATTACAGCAACATATTAATTTCATTTCATAGTCCTTGGCAACAGTAAGCCTTCTATGGCTTAACAATGTCCAAGGTAGTGAAAAAGGAACGCATGCCATTGAGGGCCGACTAACAGATACTAGGAGTTGCCCTCCTTGAATCTGCACACCTTATTGGCCTGAACTTGACAAGCACCAACCAAGGTTATTTGCCTGTCTTCTGTGTAAGGTATTGTAATTTAATAATCTAGAGCCAGACATCTTGGAATGTGAAGTCAAGTGGGCCTTAGAAAGCATCACTATGAACAAAGCTAGTGGAGGTGATGGAATTCCAGTTGAGCTGTTTCAAATCCTGAAAGATGATGCTGTGAAAGTGCTGTACTCAAAATGCCAGCAAATTTGGAAAACTCAGCAGTGGCCACAGGACTGGAAAGGGTCAGTTTTCATCCCAATTCCAAAGAAAGGCAATGCCAAAGAATGCTCAAACTACTGCACAATTGCACTCATCTCACATGCTAGTAAAGTAATGCTCTAAATTCTCCAAGCCAGACTTCAGCAATATGTGAACCGTGAGCTCCCTGATGTTCAAGCTGGTTTTAGAAAAGGCAGAGGAACCAGAGATCAAATTGCCAACATCCGCTGGATCATGGAAAAAGCAAGAGTTCCAGAAAAACATCTATTTTTGCTTTATTGACTATGCCAAAGCCTTTGACTGTGTGGATCACAGTAAACTGTGGAAAATTCTGAGAGAGATGGGAATACCAGACCACCTGACCTGCCTCTTGAGAAATCTGTATGCAGGTCAGGAAGCAACAGTTAGAACTGGACATGGAACAACAGACTGGTTCCAAATAGGAAAAGGAGTACGTCAAGGCTGTATATTGTCACCCTGCTTATTTAACTTATATGCAGAGTACATCATGAGAAATGCTGGACTGGAAGAAACACAAGCTGGAATCAAGATTGCTGGGAGAAATATCAATAATCTCAGATATGCAGATGACACCACCCTTATGGCAGAAAGTGAGGAGGAGCTAAAAAGCCTCTTGTTGAAAGTGAAAGAGGAGAGTGGAAAAGTTGGCTTAAAGCTCAACATTCAGAAAACGAAGATCATGGCATCTGGCCCCATCACTTCATGGGAAATAGATGGGGAAACAGTAGAAACAGTGTCAGACTTTGTTTTTTTGGGCTCCAAAATCACTGCAGATGGTGACTGCAGCCATGAAATTAAAAGGCGCTTACTCCTTGGAAGAAAAGTTATGACCAACCTAGATAGTATATTCAAAAGCAGAGACATTACTTTGCCGACTAAGGTCCGTCTAGTCAAGGCTATGGTTTTTCCTGTGGTCATGTATGGATGTGAGAGTTGGACTGTGAAGAAGGCTGAGCGCCGAAGAATTGATGCTTTTGAATTGTGGTGTTGGAGAAGACTCTTGAGAGTCCCTTGGACTGCAAGGAGACCCAACCAGTCCATTCTGAGGGAGATCAACCCTGGGATTTCTTTGGAAGGAATGATGCTAAAACTGAAGCTCCAGTACTTTGGCCACCTTATGCGAAGAGTTGACTCATTGGAAAAGACCCTGATGCTGGGAGGGATTGGGGGCAGGAGGAGAAAGGGACGACCAAGGATGAGATGGCTGGATGGCATCATAGACTCAATGGACGTTGAGTGTGAGTGAACTCCGGGAGTTGGTGATGGACAGGGAGGCCTGGCGTACTGCGGTTCATGGGGTCTCAAAGAGTCGGACACGACTGCGCAACTGAACTGAACTGAACTGAATAGATGAAGTTCTCAGAATGGTAATTAATTTCATAATGTATAATAACACATATCACAAGGAGCTAATGATTAGCCATGTGAGATGAATTAGCTCTAAGATATAACAAATAATCCTAGAAAAAAGCATAGAGTTGTTGGAAAGACAGACAAAAATATACTCAACATAAGTCACTTATTATTTACTAGTGGTAAATAACAGTCAGGAGTTGAAGTTAAACTGCTTAACTCCAAAGACTGTTCACTTATTTTTTGGACTTAAAGACATCCTGGAAGCATCCATATCCAGGACTGAGAGGCTCCCAGGGGGCATAGTGCTGAGCACCTCTGGCTATTTACACCAGCATCTGAACTTACTAACTAGAATGAAATTTCAGGTTCATTGTAATGGCCATATGCTCACTGTATCCATCTTTTATTGTACAGATGCTTTACTGCAATATATCTTTAATGAATCTGGAAGCTGGAGATATTTACCTTTGTTCGATAGGTAAGGAAACTAAGGTCTGAGAGTTAAGTACTTTGTAATATATTCAATAATTATGAGAACCTGGATTCAAACTCATCTTTATCTGACCCCAAAGTCCAAGCTTGTGCCCACTCTACCACAATACCTCTTTTGTCCAATACCTCTTTTGAAGTCAAAATGGATAACGTGGATAGCCCATTAAAAGTTATTCATTCCAGTTGTCCATTCCATGTGACACAAGGAAAGCTAAACCCACTCATCTTTGAACGTGATTAGCAATTGTACCATGGGGCTGTATTGTCTACCAAGGGCAACTAGAAAGTCAACTGCCAACTACTGCATTAAACTAATATGCTAAGCTTTGGGATAACTCACTTTCCTAATATAGTTTAAAAACTGCACTCCTGTTCTATACATCTGTGTCTCTTGCTGTCTCGCATACAGGGTTATCGTTACCATCTTTCTAAATTCCATATATATGTGTTAGTATGGCTGTATTGATGTTTTTCTTTCTGGCTTACTTTACTCTGTATAATCGGCTCCAGTTTCATCCACCTCATTAGAACTGATTCAAATGTATTCTTTTTAATGGCTGAATAATACTCCATTGTGTATATGTACCACAGCTTTCTTATCCATTTGTCTGCTGATGGACATCTAGGTTGCTTCCATGTCCTGGCTATTATAACAATGCTGTGATGAACACTGGGGTACACGTGTCTCTTTCAATTCTGGTTTCCTCAGTGTGTATGCCCAGCAGTGGGATTGCTGGGTCATAAGGCAGTTCTATTTCCAGTTTTTTAAGCAATCTCCACACTATTCTCCATAATGGCTATTGGACTCTGTGGGAGAGGGAGAGGGTGGGATGATTTGGGAGAATGGCATTGAAACATGTATAATATCATGTAAGAAACGAATCACCAGTCTAGGTTCGATGCAGGATACAAGATGCTTGGGGCTGGTGCACTGGGATGACCCAGAGAGATGGTATGGGGAGGGAGGTGGGAGAGGGGTTCAGGATTGGGAACTCACGTACACCCGTGGCAGATTCATGTTGATGTACGGCAAAACCAATACAGTATTGTACAGTAAGATAAAGTAAAATTAATTAATTAATTAATTAAATTTTAAAAAATTAAAAGAAGTAAAAACCACATTCCTATATAGTGCATGATTTGAAGATTATGGAAACACATGAGGACTATTATTATTAAAATTTCCCTTTTAAATACAAGGAAACGTACCTAAAATTTAAAAAAAAAAAAGGGAAAATCAAAAAGAAAGGGAAAAAAAAAAGAAACCGAGGAAACAGAATTTTAGAGTATTTGATTAGCTAAGATATACGGAGTCAGCATTCAAATGCTACTCAGTCTTTCCAGAATCCTAAACATGTATAGCTTCCAGATGGCCTATACCCACTCTTCAGCCTACTTTTTCTCCTAGAGCTGTCCCTGGTCTTCCACGTGGAACAAATCCTGCAAGGACTGCAGACTTTCTAGGATTCTGTCTGATGTAGGCCGTCCATCAGTGGGCTGACTGGAACCTGAAGTAAAGGGCAATATAATTATCTTTCTTTCCCACAATAATACTGGCACCTTATATTACTGTTAGGCCTGGGATGTCCAGAAGTAAAAATGTGTTGTGACGTCATTATTTCTTAAGAATTCAACCTTTCAAACTGTTTTAAAAGTGATTGGAAAATTAGTACATAAAACAGGTATTAAAATCCAGCAAAAATAAGAGGAAACTACACATTTTTTGATTAGTACTCGTATTATCAAGTATATTTCATTCTCAGTTTGCTCAATTTGTATTCCACATTTTGCCTTAGTGAAGAAATCTAGGACCCATCTTTGCCATCTGTACAAACAAACCAAATTCCCAGAGACAACAGAACGGGGTTTCTTCAGAAACAAATTCACCTTTCAGGGTTATGAACATATTCCCATGGGTCTACAGAGCTGGGCGACTCTGAGGGATAATGCATTTCTTTCCTCTAGGAGAGAAACCACCACATTTTCCCCAGCCCCTTCTCAGAGGATCATCATTTCCGATAGAATTCACAGTAAATACAGAAATACATGACACTATGACTTACGTGAAAGAGTCACTTGGGACTCTAAAAAGAATATTTTTAAGAAAAAAAAAAAAAAAACCTTGAGAAGTTTCTGCAAACTGTCATGGCATAGCAAACTTTGGCAAGGTGGGACTACAGGGATCAGCTTCCCCAGTCCCTGTAGAGCAAATATACTACTAACTCTACGTCTAAGCCTTTCCCCAGTTGTTTTTTCTGTCAGAGCAGAATATTTTTCAGAAGTTTCATTTAAAAATAAGTGAAAACAACTTTGATTTTCTGGCATTGAGTTGTATGAGCTGCTTGTCTATTTTGGAAATTAATCCTTTGTCAGTTGTTTCATTTGCTATTATTTTCTCCCATTCTGAGGGCTGTCTTTTCACCTTGCTTACAGTTTCCTTTGCTGTGCAAAAGCTTTTAAGTTTAATCGGGTCTCACTTGTTTACTTTTGTTTTCATTTCCGTTACTCTAGGAGGTGGATCATAGAGGATCTTGCTTTGATTTATGTCACCAAGTGTTCTGCCTATGTTTTCCTCTAAGAGTTTTATAGTTTCTGGTCTTACATTTAGGTCTTTAATCCATTTGGAATTTATCTTTTTATATGGGGCTAGGAAGTGTTCTAACTTCATTCTTTTACATGTATCTGTCCAGCCTTCCAGCACCATTCACTGAAGAGGCTGTCTTTGTTCCATTGTATATTCTTGCCTCCTTTGTCAAAAATAAGGTACCTGTAAGTGCATGGGTTTATTTCTGGACTTTCTATCTTGTTCCATTGGTCTATATTTCTGTTTTTGTGCCAGTACCATACTGTCTTGATGACTGTAGCTTTGTAGTAACAACCCAATCAAAAAGTTGGAAAAAGACCTAAACAGACATTTCTCCAAAGACATACAGATAGCTGACAAACACAAAAAGATGCTCAACATCACTCATTATTAGAGAATGCAAATCAAAACCACAATATCACCTCACACTAGTCAGAACAGCCATCATCAAAAAGTTTACAAACAATAAATGCTGCAGAGGGTGTGGAGAAAAGGGAACACTCTTAAACTGTTGGTGCAAATGTAAATTGATAGAGCCACTATGGAAGATGGTATGGAGATCCCTTAAAAAACTAGGAATAAAACCACCATATGACCCAGCAATCCCACACTTAGGCATATACCCTGAGGAAACCAAAGCTGAAAAAGACACCTGTATCCCATTGCTCACTGCAGCACTATTTACAATAGTTAGAACATGGAAGCAACCTAGATGTCCATCGACAGATGAATGGATAAAGAAGTTGTGGTACATATACACAATGGAATATTACTCAGCCATAAAAAGAAACGCATTTGAGTCAGTTCTGATGAGGCGGATGAAACTAGAATCTAGTATACAGAGTGAAGTGAGTCAGAAAGAGAAAGATAAATATCATATTCTAACACACATATATGGAATCTCGAAAAATGGTACTGAAGAATTTATTTACAGGGCAGCAATGGAGAAACAGACATAGAGAACACTTATGGACAAGGGCAGAGGGGAGGAGAGGGTGAGATGTACGGAAAGAGTAACATGGAAACTTATATTACCATGTGTAAAATAGATAGCCAACAGGAATTTGCTGTATAGCTCAGGAAACTCAAAGAGGGGCTCTGTATCAATCCAGAGAGGTGGGATGGGGCAGGAGAGGGAGGGAGGTTCAAAAGGGAGGGGTTATATGTACACCTATGGCGGGGATTCATGCTGAGGTTTGACAGAAAACAACACAATTCTGTAAATCAATATTCCTTCAATAAAAATATAAATTAAAAAGAAAAAATAAATGAAAACAACTTTGAGATGTACTAAACACATTATAACTTCTTGCAGTATAAATAAGTCACTTCAGACAGAATTAAAGAGCCTGAGAGGGCAGTGAAGGAATCCCCTCCTTCCAGCTTTTGTATTGTGTGCTTTTTTTTTTATTTTCAAAGAAAGCATACTTGATGAGAAAATAACATCAAGTATATAGATATGTGGACAAAAAGGCTAACGCTGGATCAACTGAGGGCACTCACTTATTGAGCACAGAATTGACTGTCCTTCAATCAGTTATTAGTGAAGCTACCAATTCAAAATGGGACTGCTAGGCACAAACCCTTTCTTCATTTGTAACATTTCTACTCTCTTAGTCTTGCTGCCAGCCCAAAGTCTTTTGCTTGATATGAGCAGTTCTAATCTGCCTAGTACCTTGATGGGCTCACTATGCAACTCTTTCATTTAGCATGAAGACAGTCTGAAGCTTTATTTCATCTCATCCTCAAGCATTTTTACCAGTTTCCTGCTTAGAAGGAGGTCCTCACTCCACTTACAGCAGTTACTTGGATGTTGTGAACAATGATCAGAACAGCAGAGATGCGCTAGGGGAGTAATGCTTCCACGCCTGGTAGGCTGACCACACACGGCACATGACCTCATTCATTGCACTTTGGTCTGGCCACTATGTTCACATATACAAGAAACTAAATGGTACACCTCACAAGTTCATGGTGAGCTTTTTGTTGATCCAGGCCTCACAGCCTTATCAGAATTAAAAATCTTTTAACATCTGGACTTGAAGGAATAATGCCATATTTAACTTCCCTGAGCCTCAGTTTCCTTGTGTATAAAACAAAAATAATAATACTATCTACCTTCTTAATTTATCTGAGGTTACTGTAAACTTGGTCCATAGATGCCATGTAGTAATCACCTGGCCAATGATAATTATTATTATTGTTTCTCAGTTTCTAGGAAATGTGATGATTTCACATGTCTGAGATAACCTATCACAGAAATTATAGCCATGCTTTCACAGGAGTGTCTGGCTTTCTCTAAACATGCAAGGAGTTTACTATAACCAAGATAGAAATTTTCTCTGATGTGTTAGGTCAAAAGCGATTGTATAAACAGATGTTATAGTTCACAGAAGAACAATGAAGTCTGATCTCATAGATTTAAAATCTCCCAGTATGTAAAAAGCAAACACTGATCAGTATTTCAATATTAAGAAAAATCAAGAACATGGGAAAGAGAGAAGAGAAACAGATTAATGCCTAAACTCAAATGAGTTATCAGTGAAAGGAATAGTGCTGTTTTTGCCTTAGAGGTATTGTTTAAATTTTTTGCCTTTAGAAAAGAATCTTTGTGATTCAGGTCTCATCTAGCGAAAAAAAAAAAATGTTTTACATTGATGCAAGAATAGCTTATATGGATTGTCTGACACTTATGTAGTACTTGAATAAGAACAAAGGAAGCATAGGTGATTGCTATCTAGAAGTCATATAAATAAGTGCTCTTTAATAAACTACTAAGAATATCTTTCCATTAGTTTTGAATTCTGGCTTCAGGTAAGGTTCAAGAAGAACCAGTTAACATCACTGAAAGATTATCTGGGAGGATTCATGTAAGTGACTATCATCTCAAATGATGTTCTATTGAAACTCCACTGACAAAGTATCTTTGAAAGAGATTTAAGGAGTCAAGTATACCAGAGTTAATTTTACAAGCAAATTATAATGAAAAGTTTCTGATGCCAAAAAATATAAGTCCCTGTTTGTAAGAGACAGAAAGACACATACACACTGAGAGAGAATGCTTGTTTGCAATTTGAGCCAAAAGTAACTCTAGCCGAAGTTCAAAAAGACAGACACATCTTGGTCTGTTTGGATGCCTGGTGAAACAGACCCAATAGAATTGATTTGCTCAAGGGACGGAGAACCAGCTAGGCAAGAATGAATCCTAAGGAAGGAATAATGAGGGACATGAAAACAGTTAAAGGTTATTGCCAAAGAATTAGAGAACAGGAAATTTTTAATAAAGCCAAGAGCTTACTACTCATGGTATCCTCCAGCTCATGGCTGAGTCCTAGGGAGAGGAGCTCGACACATATACTGAAAGAGCAGATTAAAATGTCTGTTCTATCCTGGGTACCTGACCAGTTTCATTTAAATAGTCATGTAATAATAATAGTGGTCAACATTTACTGAGTCCTCACTCTGGACCAGGTACAACCCTATGAGTTAGAGTATCATTGTTAGCCCTGCTTTACAGATAAGAAACTCAGCCAAAGGGGGAGATTAAGTAATTGCCCATGGCCACACTGTCGCTGGACAGAGAGGTAAAACTTAGGCCCAGGGAGGAGGGAGTTGGACGCCAAAACCCTACTCAGATCCACTACAGTTTATGGAACAAAATCTTCAAGTGGAGAACTGGGTTTTCCCTATCACTCAAAAAATATTATACAGAAGTAGTTTTGAGGCTTCAGGATTTCTAGAGAACATAACAAACCATCGGTGTTTCTTTGTAAGCAGTACCCTTGAGACTCTGTAGGTTTTCTTGGAGGCACCAAGAGTGGGAGCAGGTTCAGAGACATCACAGGCCATCAGAGATAACCACAGGTGCCATCACTTTGGCAAATTAGAACATACAAGTCGGTGCCTATGAAGACTGCAAGCAAATCTCCTTGGAATAACTGAGGAAATGTGATAGAGGACACACAATAACGAATGGGCAGATAGTCAAAGAAACAGTGTTTGTTGCCCTATGTTTCACCCCTAGGCTGATGGGGGCTGGAGAAAGCACTTTAGGCGATAAGCATAGTGAAGCTGCTAGAAATACAGTTGGGTAGGAAACTGCCATTTGTGTGCCTGCTGCGAGCTGAACTCCACATCTGTAAGAGATTGCCCTGGAGGCATGTGAATCTACATGTGTTTTATTCCTGAGAAATAAAACTTTGTCACATTAATGACAAAATTCTTCTCTTACACAATGAGAGAGGGAAAAATGAATATGAATGTTGCAACATTTTTACTTCCTACCTGTGTTAATGATTGTATTTAATTAGCAGGGGGAAAAAAACCCAGAACATGTTAAATTTAGCATTTAACATCTGGGATCAATTTAGTCAAATTAAGACTCACAGAGTTCACTAGGACATCATCACATAGTCATAATATATTGTATTTGTATGCTACACAGTTGACGCTGGATAAAAAGTGCCTTTAAAGACCCCAGTTCAAATGCTGCCTATTCTCACAAGCTGCACAACTCTGGACAAGATACTTCTTCTCTCTGAATCTGATACCATTTGTTTATAAAATACAGATGATATTTGTGTACCTCAAAGCATTAACGTGAGGTTTGCAGGTAACTATTTGCCAGGTTCTTAGAACAGTACTGGTCCCACCAAGCATGGTCTCTACAGCCTTTCACCTATACTTCTTTAGTCTGTGGTTCTGGCTGGTGGCTATTTGGGCAATTACAATGTTAATTATTTAGGAGGGTTTCTAGTTTTAAAAAAAGCTATGGATTATTCAAATTTCTAGATCAATAGAGTAATGGAGGATTAGAAAACAAATTCTCAGTTTTACCTGGATACACACGAGAACTTCCTTGGGATAGAAAGATTTTGTCTGCCTCGATACACACCAATGTCATATTTTCCATATATAGAAAAATATGACGAACATATTGATTACTTACCTCATGCTGTGCTCTCTGCTAATTTGCTTTCAGCAGCCAAATTAATTCCATCAAAAGCAGGAAGGTATGGTTTACATAGTATCATGCTCAGAGCTAGTAATATGATTTAGCTTAGATTCAAACCTAGATTTATTTCATTTCAAAACCATGTGTGAAGCCTTAATCCACATTGTCTTAACTCTCTAAAAGGCTTGCACAGGCATATTTATACATTTTTTCATAGAGAATCTATCACTGAATATAGGCAAGTTTTCTTTCCTGATTTTTAAATTTTCACTCCATATATCTTTGTCCTGTGAGCAGGAGCTTCTCACCTGCATTTGACCTATGAGATGGATAGAAATATCCTGTGATAGCCTATGATGATATCTGCTGATCCCAGAACTGTCTTGAGAGCCCCTTCCTAGCCAAGCTCTTATCCAGAATCTTTCACCACTGAAAAAGAACTGCTAAGTCTTCAGTTTCATCACATCTAAACCTTATACTCTGGTCTAATAATAAATTAGTATTTTCCCTTGGGACAATCTTTTTTCTTTTTTTAGAGATATTCTCTGGATATACAGACTATAAGAGTAACAGTAGTTTCTGCTAAGTCACTTCAGTCGTGTCCGACTCTGTGTGACCCCATAGACAGCAGCCCACCAGGCTCCCTTGTCCCTGGGATTGTCCAGGCAAGAACACTGGAGTGGGGTGCCACAGTAGTAGACAACATTTATTAAACATATTATTATATGCTAGGTATTATACTGATTGATAAACACGCATTATCCATTTTCCTTTCAGGGAATCTTCCCGACCCGGGGATCAAACCCAGGTTTCCTGCATTGCAGGCAGATTCTTTACCGTCTGAGCCACCGGGAAAGCCATATATATATATGCTAGAAACTGTACTGATTGATAAACATGCATTATCCATTTAGTACCCACTCTAACCTTATAAGGAAAGTGACTATCATACAACAGATGAGAAACTCAGGCTTTGAGTCTCAGAGGTAATAATTTGCAGAGGTGGGTCTCCAACTAGATTCTTTCTGACACACACATCCATATTTTTAGGTGCAATGGATTGCTGTCTTAGTACCAGAATGTGAACTAAGATGCAACTTATTCTTTCATAATTAAATGAACATACTGCAATCCTGTAGATTCTGTTAAATACCATGAAATACCTCAGAAGAAAAAGAAGACAGTAACCCAGTAGGGAGCATTCAAAACTGCAGCATTCTAGGCAGGGAAACTGAATCAAATCCTATTCGGTAAAATCTTTAGGAACCAACAGATGTCTGACCACAGAAGTACCCAAACAACTCAGAGGACTGTGCTTCACCATCCTCTTGAGGAGTTCACTGTGCAGAGAGGGTAAGAAAACCTGATGTCCGGGAAACTAAGACTCATTACTTTGGAGATGTGTCCTAAATTACCAGACTTAGAAATTAATGAGCAATGCATGTAAGTGTCCTGATAAGCATCAGTTTTCTCGAAAATGTGTTTCTCGGATGTTCCTAAGCAAACCTATGATGACAGTCCTTTTCAAGGAGAGAAACCCCCAGAACATAAGCCTTCATTTAGGGTTTTATATTCTCAAACAGATCTTCAGGTAAGGTTAGGTGCTGTGTCAGACTTGGCAAATGCATACCCATGAGCATTTCTTTGCACGATGTCAATACATTTTTCAGAGATCCATGAATTATCTTGCATGTCATCCCTCCTTGCTACCCTAGGCATCTTTTTATAAAACAGAAGGCTAACATTAAAACTATTTAGCCTATAGAAGTGGGAAGAAGTTAACTGTCCCATTAGGGATCAAATCTGTAGCTTTTTTTCTCTAATAAAAGCATCTCAAAGCAACTAACATTTTCAAAATTCCCATGTAAGTAATACCTTTATTCCACAAGTTGTCATTATATTTTCATCAATTTTCTCCCCATTCTTTCATAAACTGACACCTTCTCTGTTCCAAGGGCTCACTCCTTAATGTGACACAATCCCAAATTGATTCTTCCTGGATTTTATCTGCACCTTACTCTGCCTCTACCTTGTATAACAAGCAAACAAAAATGTTCTATGATTTTTAAAAATAAAAAATAAAGCCCTTTATTTTAGTCCCGTTACCGTCTACTAGTCTTTCTTGATCATCCACATCATGCGAGAACAATGTTTACGCCATGGGGCAGCTAAGCCCGTGTGCCACAATTACTGAGCCCATGCTCTAAACCTGCAAACCTCAGTTTCTGAAGCCTGAGTGTACTAGAGCCCATGATACATAACAAGAGAAACCATCACAGTGAGAAGCCCGTGTATTCCAACTAGAGGGTAGCTCTGCTTACCACAACTAGAGAAAGCCCAGGCAGGAACAAAGACCCAGTGCAGCCAAAATTAAATTAAAAAAAAAATTAAATGTTAAAAAGAACACTGTTTACTATTTTATTTTTGTTATAACCAATATGTCAATTATCAAAAAGTTAGCAAATATAGTTAAGCAAAAGGATGAAATTATCACCCTAATGCAACTGCCTAGATATAACCTATACACCATTTTAGAATATATCCATCTACCCTTTATGTATGTATACAAATGTTTTCAGAAAAAACCTAGGGTCATTCTGATCTATACTATATCTTACTTTAGAACACACAGCTAGTGTTTTTCCATGTCATTAAATATACTTATGTACTTGAACAAGTAAAGGACATTCAGTTGTTGTTTAGTCCCTAAGTCATGTCTTACTCTTTGTGACCCCAAGGACTGTACCCTCCAGGCTCTTCTGTCCATGGGGATTCTCCAGGCAAGAATTCTGGAGTGGGTTTGCCATTTCCTTCTCAAGGGGGTCCTCCCAACCCAGGGATCAAACCCATGTCTTCTGCTTGTCAGGTGGATTCTTTTCCACTGAGCCACCTGGGAAGCCCAAAGGATACTCATTACCCTCCTCCCAGTCTCCTCACTCTCTAGTCTCCTGTCCACATATACAATTCTCTCAGCTATGACTTCCACTTGTTAAATTCAGCAGCCTTTTCTCATTTTCTCCTTTTTTGATCAACTTGCAATATCACACAAGATACAGTGATGACCATACTTTCTTCTAGAAACTCTGCTTCCTCAATTTACATGCCTCCCCGTGTCTCTGCACCCCCACCCCCACACCACAATTTCCAATTGACAACCTACTTATGAGCCACCTCCATGACAAGCTTTTTTCCTTGTGCTTTCTCTCCTTATTTCTACCAAAATGAGGAGAGAATACCAAATATCAGATTTAGATATTTTTCCCATTTAATATGGGCAAAAACTGAAACTCAGAATAAATTACTTGCTCAAAGTCACAGTGGAGTAATTTAAGCTATTTTTCAAACAGCATATTCTTCGGTTCCCCTCCAAACATACCCTATTTATCTGAATCTGGAGAGATAAGAACCAGAAATCTGCCTTGTAACATCATTTCCAGGTTATTCCAAAGTTCACTAAATTTAGAAAAGCATTGGCTCAAGAGTCCCTTCTCTTAAAATGAAATTAAAGCCCATCTCCCATCTTCAGTTTCTTTCTGAGCTCCAGACTAAATTTTGAGCTTCCTACTAGACCTAGAAATTGGTGTGCCCCAAAATGAATTCTGATAATCACCTTTTCTCACCCATCACTTCCTTTGCTCCTATTCCAAAAAGCACCACTGGACTTCTCATTCCCCAGACTCAGGACATAGATGGAATCTGCCCAGATTCTTATCTCTCCTCTAAATTAGGTTAATTTTACTGGCTTTCATCACTACAAAATTCTTCATCCCCAATTACTTAATGGCTATCAGTTAATAGAAAGCAGTTGGATACTTGATGTAGTTCACCATGTCAAGTCATAAAGCCAAGAGGGCTACCATTTAGCTAATGACAAAAGTATCAAATGGAAGATCAAAACCAGCACACTAGTCAATATACTATTTGGAAACCATTGGAATAATTTCACAAATGAAATGTATTACAAATAATGTGATTAGGTAAGAAATTTACATGATGTGTCATTAACTTCCTTAGACAATAAATAGAGTATGCTATATATATTTATCAAATATATTACTACACTATTTGAACATTTTGAATATTATTTTGCCACTTTATATCCCAAATTGAAGGCCATCCTAGATCTCTGGACATGTTTTCTTCACCCACATCTTCTTCATTTCCATAGGCATTATTTTAATCATCTGGAAATATTTGACACACTTATTATGTGCTTGATAGCATAGAGCTGTGGGGAATTCTAGGGGTGTGACTGTGACTACCAACAAAATTTTAATGAATGTTTATTATTTCCATTACATTCCAGGCCCTATGCTAAAAATTCTACTCATGCTAAGCCATTTAATTCTCATACCATCTTAGAAATTAGGCTTTGTTATTATTCCCATTATACAGATGAGGATGCTGAGAGCTCAATGAAGCAACTCATCCAAAGTCAGTCAAGTTCTAAATGGCAAACCAAGATTCACAAGCAGGTTTATACATCTCTCAACCCACTTTCAATCAATAAGTTATACATTCCTTACCTACCAGAGCTTTCATTTTGGAGGGGTTACAAGGCAGATATAGAGGAACAGACAGAAGTGTTAGCATGCTGGAAGGACGGGCTGCCATGCCACGTCCTCAGAAGGGACGTGGTCCAGACCTGGTAGGTGACCTGGTGGGTGTACAGCTCCAGTGTGTACCAGGTGCCAGCCAAGAGCATGGTACTGTGTTCAGGGAGGACCTCCAGTCCTCACACACCTTATGTTCTGACCAAACCAATGACACAGTGTGAATGCAGCTACTGCTTTCTTTGCTCCAAATGTTTTCTCTCCCTAAAAAGCCCTTTCCTTGCATTCTGGTAGGTTTAGACCCTAGGCATGTCTTAGTCTGGCTCAGACGTCACCTTTGCCATTTCGCTGCCCTGAATCTTTTCAGACAGTGTGGTCCATGTCCACTGCCATCATCTGCCACTAAACATGTGCCAATGTTAGGGCACACACCAGTTTTACATTAGAAATGTCTGCTTGTTAGTTTGATTTTAAGTGAATATTTTCTCTTGCCTATAGGATTGTGGCCTCCCCATTTGTGTATCATCACAACCCTGCAAAGCCTTATCATAAAAGCTCTCTACTGAACTCTTCACATGAGCCTGAACTGAATGAAATTGTCTTTTCCATGGGCTAAATATGGTGAATATTAGCAATTCATGTGTTTCAACGTAAACACAGGCCAAGTACCCAGCTAAGCATGTAAACACATGCGATATCTCAGTTAATCATCACAACAATCCTTTGAAGGAGGTGATATAATCATCCTCATTTTACTGACATGGTAACCACGGTTTAGAGAAGTTAAGTGATTTGCTTAAGGTTACACTGATAATAACCAAAAGGTCTAATACTGTGGCCACCTGATGAGAAGAGCTGACTCACTGGAAAAGACCCTGCTGCTGGGAAAGAGTGAAGGCAGGAGAAGTGGACGACAGAGGATGAGACAGTTGGATGGCATTACCAACTCAATGGACGTGAGTTTGAGCAAGCTGCGGGACATCGTGATGGACAGGGAAGCCTGGTGTGCTGCAGGCTTCACGGGGTCGCAAAGAGTCAGACACGACTGAGCGACTGAACAACAACAACAATACTGATTATAAGTGGAATAAAACAGCTGAAAGTGGTAACATAAATTGCCTCTTAGAAGGCAATTAGAAACTGGAATAAAACAGCTGAAAGTGGTAACATAAATTGCCTCTTAGTGGTAGGCTCTAGGAAAATATATGTCACTTTTACTCATTTTGTGTATTTTTTCTTTTCCACAACAGGAATATAGCACTTGATTGTGAATTTTAAGAACAAATGCATCATTATAATCATAAATAAAATTTGTTAAGCACACACCTTGTGCTAAATATTGTTCTAATTCTTTCAATCTTTTAATGTTCACAGGAATCTTATGAAATATAGTATGACCAATGAGGAATCAGCCCAAGGAGGCTGAGAATTTCTCAAGGTCACAGTGCTAGTTAAGTGGTAGAGTCAGGGCAGGCAGTCAGACTGCAAAGACTATTCTCTCCACCTGTAAGCCCTGCATATCCACAAAAGCTGACACCATATATCAAGGATATATTTTAAATGGCAAAAAATGAAAACATATTTTAATCTAAATCAAGGTTTAAAATGAATGCAAAAATGTGAATGAATTTGGTATCTTAATTTCCCTTTGCTATGGCTGACATGGGCTTCTCTGGTGGCTCAGACTGTAAATATGGGAGACCCAGATTCGATCCCTGGGTCAGGAAGATCCCCTGGAGAAAGGAGTGGCTGCCCACTCCAGTATTCTTGCCTGGAGAATTCCATGGACAGAGGAGACTAGCAGGCTACGGTCCATGGGGTCACAGAGTCGGACACAACTGAGCGACAACATTTTCACTTTCATGGATGATATAAAATTTCAGGCTGACTCTTTTAAAAAAATGTCCCACGTTCAAAGGCAGAATAACTTGTTTACTAGCTTCTTCAAAGAATAACTTTTAGAGAAAACACAAAGGCATAGAGTCATACTGAGACTTACATGATGGTGAAGAATTTGAACACGAAAGTTGTTTCTGACTCTGCCACAGGAATTTGTTAGCTAGACCCAATTAGGTCCAAAATGTCAATGAGGAACTAGTCATAGCTAATTTAATAACAGGACTGGGGAGATAAACCAGGTGAAGGGAGGTAGCGTCAGAGGCAGGGAGGGTTTAGTAGGTACCTAGAAAAGAATGTGATTGGGGAAAAGCAATTCCCAAGTAGGGTTTTGGGAGCTGCCTTCCACACACGCTCCATCCCTGAGATGTGAAATAAACTGAGAAAGCATGGTAGGAGCGTTAGTGCCAATGGTTAGCCAAGTCTTCATAATATGTCCTTTAACATGATTTCTTGTGGCGGTCTCTTTAGACAGGCTGTTGTGCTTTTCATAGCTTCCAGATGTTAGAGCCATGATGCAAAAAATTGAAACAAGTGTAATGGGCTTGATTGTGCAGAATCAGATCAATTCAAATTAGTTTATGAGCCCACTAAACATTAACAGTCAATGAGTTTACAAGAGATTAAAATTGAAAACAGCACTAACTATGGTGTTTCATGACAAAAGAACAGCTAAACAAAAATATTTCATTTCACGTTTATCTAATAGCAATTTTCAAACTATCCCAAAATATGTTTGACTGTGAAGCTTGGCATTTCCCACTGTGTCTTTTAAAAGCAGAATTCTAAGGTAAGCGGGAGCACTACCTCGGGGTGTTTCCTGTGGGCATTGCCTCTCAATGGTCACTTCCATCACTCACTTGCTTTGAGTGAGTTAATACATGCAAATGCTGAGCATATAATGGACACATAGTAGGCGCTCGATATACGACATTTTGCTTTCCCTTTCCTCTACACCACATGTGTAAGAAGCCTTTTTTGCTTACTCTAAGGACAAACTGACACAGAGAAATATATATTAAGTTAAATGGAATCACATGCAGCTGTAGTATTTTTCTGTAAACTCTTGAGAAAACAGGCTAAGTCCAGAAGCTCCAATAAATAAGTCACTACTCAAAGCTCAATAATGTCGAGATTCTTTTACAAAAACAGGGTATTGTCTATGGACTTTTTGTATGTTTGGAGTTACTGAGTTAACAAGGGAAAAAAATGACTTGACATTACTGTTCGTATAACAAACTAAAATGAGCACAGATTTTAGAGCCCCAAAGACCTGGTTTTGAATCCCAGTTTCAACACTTACTAGCTATGTGACCTTGAGTAAGTCCCATATCTCTTAAGGAGTCATTCTGAAAGGGATAATCCTTTCCTTGCCATGTTGTTATGAGGATTCAAGATAAGATATGGAAAGTACTAGTCTCTGATAAATAGCACACTCATTAAGTGATATAATATTATTATAACAGGTATTCAAGCATATTCATGACTACTAAGTCTGCAATTGATAAAATAATAATAAATAGACTTAAAAGATTTTTAATGAAACTGTGTGGGTTATGCTACTGTAAGAGAAAGCAAATGGGATTACTTGTTCAGAAGGTTTGACCAACTCCTAAGCCTCTCGTTCTCATATAATGCTTTTCTCTAGGGAAATGATAATATTTCATGCTGATTTTCCCCTTAGAGATTTATGAGTATTAAATATATTTTAATACATCTATAAAGAGATTTAAACTCTTTTTGGAAATAAAGCTGAGGGAGCCATTGATCAGAATTTGACACAGGTATAATTTCACTGCTGGGCTGCATTTTTCCAAATACATTTCTCCCCATAAACTGATGGGAAATTCAGTATTTCATTTTCTGAATATTGCCCAAATGAATTGTGGAAGTCCAGCAGAAGTGCTTGATTGTAGTTTCATTAGACTTCTTTTCCTTTAGGCCATACAGGTGCAATGAAAGAAGAAAGAAAATTAATTAAATTTATGGGCATGTTATACCCTCCGGGTGTCATAAAATGTACTGGCTCAGACATTTTTCAAGTAATTAAGCAGACATCTTATGTGTTTCCTAATCTATGTGTTTCCTAATGAGTTGCTGCCCTTCCCTTTTTAATCTGGTGAGAGATCTTATCACCTGCCTTCTGTCAACTGATGGGATTATTCTCTGGATGAGTTCAACCTTCTATCCTTGTGTTGCAACATGCTAATGGAATTCCATGGATACAAACATGAGATCCTCTTGTCTGCAAAAATCTTCTCAAAGGTCAAGTAGTAATTACACTGCTGCTGCTGCTGCTAAGTCGCTTCAGGCGTGTCCGACTCTGTGCGACCCCATAGACGGCAGCCCACCCGCTCCCCCGTCCCTGGGATTCTCCAGGCAACAACACTGGAGTGGGTTGCCATTTCCTTCTCCAATGTATGAAAGTGAGAAGTGAAAGTGAAGCTGCTCAGTCATGTCGACTCTTAGCGACCCCATGGACTGCAGCCTACCAGGCTCTTCCGTCCATGGGATTTTCCAGGCAAGAGTACTGGAGTGGGGTGCCATTGCCTTCTCCCAGTAATTACACTGGATGTGGTTATTTAAGAATATTAAAATGAACTTGTTTGCCTCTTGTATGTATTATTGAAGATGTTGGCTTAGATTGAGATGTACAACCGAGACTTGCTCATGGATATACATTTGCATGTGCATGCTTAAGTATACGTTACACATTACAGTGTGCACGCGCTTGTGTTTAGTCACTCAGTCGTGTCCGACTCTTTGTGACCCCGTGGACAGTAGCCCAACATGCTCCTCTGTTCATGGGATTCTCCAGGCAAGAATACTGGGGTGGGTAGTCATTCCCTTCTCTAGGGGATCTTCCCAACCCAGGGACTGAACCCAAGTCTCCTGCACTGCAGGCAGATTCTTAACCATCTGAGCCACCAGGGAAGCCCATTAAAGTATACATGTCACATATAATACATATGGAAAGAGAAGGACTAATTCAGTCTGGGGCTTAGATGAGACAAAAATTTGAACTACCTCTTAAGGATGTATCGATGTAATTTTGGCAAAGTCAGGGCGAGACACTTCCATCAGAGATGAAAGCCATATATAAATAAACTGGCTTATATGATGCTCCTCCAACTCACCCAGCCCTGCTCCAGACATAAAAAACCCTTAAGCAAACTATATATAAAATAATTAGGGCTTTAAATAATAGAAAACACATATAATTGATTGCATTGAGGATAAGTGAATGTTCAGAGAAGATATCCAAGGGCTACAATACAGAGGACAGTATGGAGAAGGGAGTCACCCTGAAGAAAAGGGAGGATACGCTAAGCTAAGTCAGTGGGTGAGTAAAAGAAATGGTAGAGGGGATTCTGGGTGAACATCCACAGGAGCCCAGAAGGCACTGCTCTCCATAGAGCAGAGTGTGGCAGAGGAAGCAGCAATAAACAAGATTAGAGAGGCACCGAGGCCCAAATTAAAATGGAAGGCTTAAAAGCCAGGCAGAGAGGTTAGAATTTGAAACTTTTGTGTAAATTCCTTGGCAGTGACATATAATCAATTCTTTTTTAAAAAATCACTTGAAGAAATCTTCAAGACCAACTAATCTAAACGTATCCTCCCTGTGCAACCTTTTCACAGATGAAAAAGTGTATTGAAAATAGTGTTTTATTAAGATTCATCTGGCAGTGACACAGGACAGCCTGAGTCTCAGGTGCTCCAGTGGACACCTCATCTTCCCTCAGATCTCCCCATCTTCCTCTCTGCCTCCTGGGATTCTCGCTCAGCGCAAGGGTAACTTCATCTACCCACAGCTGGCCTTGGCTCTCCCTCTCCCTTATTTACCCTCATCAGTAACCTGATCCTGGCAGTTTTATGTCTTTATTCTCTCTGAAAGCTATCCCCTTCCTCTGTCTCCAGGACCACTGCTTTAATTCAGGTCTTTGTTACTTCTGACTGGGTTGCCACAGAAGTTCATCTTTCTCCCTGCCTTCAGCTTTGTTCCACTCCAGGCCATTCCCAAATGACACCAGTGAAACAAATGAAGGTGCCTAAGCCATATTTCATACACACACACACACACACACACAAATAATTAAAGTTGAATATAATTAACGTGTACTAGCCAATGATTCAATATACATATACATAGTGAAATGATTACTACAGTCAAACTAATTAACACAACCTCTCACATACTTAGCATTTTTGTGTGTGATGAGTATACCTGAAATCTACTCTCAGCATATTTCTAGTGTTCAGTACAGTATTAAGTATAGTCATTAACCCATTTATCTAAAAACATTATTATTGTCTTCAGATTAACACTTCAAACTCCTTTGCATGATCTCACCCCGAAATGCTTCTCCAACAGGGCTTCCCTTTTTGTAATGCTCTTCTCCTCCTCCTTTATCTCTTTACTTTAGGACACATTTAAATCACACCTTTTCATTTGCAGTTGACTAAAATCTGACCCATCCAACTTAAACAAAACCTGAAAAAACTTAAACAAAAAGGGACGTATTGACAAAGAGGATCACTATGGAGCTGGGCTCAGGCACTGCTTAGTTTAATGACACGCCTGCTGTCAGACTGCTCCAGACCTTGCTTCCCTGCCCCTTCCCCAAATAGAATAGCTTCATTTTTCCCCCTTAGAGACAGGCTTTCTTCATGCAGGGGCAACATGGCTGCAGGCAGCTGCCTCTGAACCAAGTAGAAGAGAGAATTCTTTCAAGAGAATTGCAAAGAAGTGCCTTCATTGGCCCAAATAGGTCATATTTCTATTCCCGGACCTATTATTACAGAAAGCAGAATGGACTGCCCTAACTGGCTCAGACAAGGTCTTGTGTCAGAGGTTATTATCAGGACAAGGTGGGAAATGAGTGAGCGCTGAGCAGAGGAAAAACCAATGAGTCAAAGCAAGAAGACTTTCTTTACCTATCTACACTGAGTCACCTCTACAGATGCTCCTTTCACACCTTTCACACACTGCTATCGCAAGTCACCATTACTATAAAACTCTTAGAGGAAAACATAGGCAGAACACTCTGACAAAATTCACAGAAAATCTTTTTTGATCCATCTCCTAAAGTAATGAAAATAGAAACAAAAATAAATAAATGGGACCTAATTAAACTTAAAAGCTTTTGCACAGCAATGGAAATCATAAACAAAATGAAAGACAACCCTCAAAATTGGAGAAAATATTTACAAACAAAGCAACCAACAAGGGATTAATCTCCAAATTATACAAACAGCCATGCAGCTCAATATCAAAATAACAAACAAGCCAATCAAAAAATGGGCAGAAGATCTAAACAGACATTTCTCCAAAGAAGACATACAGATGGTCAAAAAGCACATGAAAGATGCTCAAAATCAATAATTATTAGAGAACTGCAAATCAAAACTACAATGAGGTGTCACCTCATTCTGGTCAGAATTAATGCTAGAGAGGGTGTGGAGAAAAGAGAGCTCTCTATATTGTTAATTGCAATGTAAATTGGTGCAATCACTATGGAGAACAGTATGGAAGTTTCTTTTAAAACTAAAAATATAGTTAGATATGATTCGGCAATCCCACTCTGGGGCATATCTCTGGAGAAATCAATAATTCAAAAAGACACACCACTCCAATGCTTATTGCAGCACTGTATACAATGTTGTATACAATAGCCAGGATGTGGAAGTAACTTAAATGTCCACTGACAGAAGACTGGAAAAAGAAGATGTGATATATATGTATGTAGAGGAAGAACAAGCTGGAATCAAGATTGCCAGGAGAAATATCAATAACCTCAGATATGCAGATGATACCACCCTTATGGCAGAAAGTGAAGAATTAAAGAGCCTCTTGATGAAAGTGAAAGAAGAGAGTGGAAAAAGTTGGCTTAAAGCTCAACATTCAGAAAACGAAGATCATGGCATCCAGTACCATCACTTCATGGCAAACAGATGAGGAAACAGTGGCTGGCTTTATTTTTCTGGGCTCCAAAATCACTGCAGATGGTGACTGCAGCCATAAAATTAAAAGATGCTTGTTCCTTAGAAGGAAAGTTATGACCAACCTAGAGAGCATATTAAAAGCAGATATACTACTTTGTCAACAAAGGTCTGTCGAGTCAAGGCTATGGTTTTTCCCGTGGTCAGGTATGGATGTGAGAGTTGGACTATAAAGAAAACTGAGCACCAAAGAATTGATGCTTTTGAACTGTGGTGTTGGAGAAGACTCTGGAGAGTCCCTTGGACTGCAAGGAGATCCAACCAGTTCATCCTAAAGGAGATTGGTCCTGGGTGTTCATTGGAAAGACTGATGTTGAAGCTGAACCTCCAATACTTTGGCCACCTGATGAGAAAAGTTGACTCAATGGAAAAGACTCTGATGCTTGGTGGGATTGGGGGCAGGAGGAGAAGGGGACGAGAGAGGATGAGATGGCTGGATGGCATCACCAACTCGATGCACGTGAATTTGGGTGAACTCCAGGAGTTTAGACAGGGAGGCCTGGCGTGGTGCGATTCATGGGGTTGCAAAGAGTCGGACACGACTGAGCAACTGAACTGAACTGAACTGAGAGGTAAAAGTGAATGCAACAAGGAAGGAAAAAAAAAAAAAAAGGAAGTCTTTCCTTTCAAAAAGAAATAGAAGAGCTGCAATCTCAGAAGCCATGGAAACAAACTTATGAACACAAAATGTAAAATTTAAGCTTTATCTGTTGGATTCTGGATAACTGGGAATGTTATCTATTTTTCTTATATAGTTGCATACACTGGCTATGAAAGGAATCTCTCAAACACATGTTGTGGTATGTGGGCAGCGGAATGGGGACAGTAGTGGCGTGGGGTTTCCAGGAAGAGTCTGCAGACGCCTGAGGTATTGGTGAGAGCAGGCATGTCTGTCACATGAACTGGAGGGTGTGCCCCTGCAAAGGATCACCCACCTGAGAGACAAAAGTTTCTTCTAGAAGGGACTCTGCAGAAGGGAAGGGAGAATAGAGCATGCTAAATAGGGCTTCCCAGATGGTGCTAAGGGTAAAGAACCTGCCTGCCAAAGCAGGAGATGTAAGAGACTTGGGTTTGATCCCTGGCTCTGGAAGATCTCTTAGAGAAAGCATGGCAATGCACTCCAGTATTCTTGCCTAGAGAATCCCATGGACAGAGGGGCCTGGCAGGCTAGTCCTTGAGGTCACACAGAGTTGGACATGACTGAAGTTCTTTCTAGAAGGGACTCTGCTTAAGGGAAGGGAGAGTAGAATGGACAAACCTAACCCGGGAGGAAAGCCTTAGTGCTGGAAGAGGGCCATGAGTCTGAGTGTAGCCCAGGGCTGGACACTTGCACATGTCTCCCAGCCAGTCCTCTGGGATGAGACAACAGATGGAAAATGAAAGAGTTCCCTCTGGTATTCTTCTGGGACATATTTGATAAAGGTTAACAAAGTGAGCAAAGAAGCATTCTCCCCTTTCTGCATGAATCAGAGCTTTGCAGAATCAAACAATGTTTTGCCATCTTCAGAGGACACAGAGCAGTTTGGCGCCTTAAGGACTTGAGCACCGGTTCTGTCCCCAGGGCAGTGTCAAGAAGTAGGGAGGTGGGGTGCCCGATGTGCTGTAGAAACCATGCTTCTGTGGATACCAGAGGCAACAGCAGCAGAGCCACTGGAACCAGAATTATAATAACTGTTGATATGCATATCACCTCATCTTTAAAAAGCACAAAGTTTTGAAGCATTTGGACTATTTAGAAAAAAAAGAATTAGCATGGCCAATATTGACACCCAAGACTAAACATATGTACAGTTTCTCCATGGAAGAGTTCATTTTTCTCCTTGGTATCTGGAGCAGAAGTTGATCAAAAGGAAAAGCAGAATGAAGAGATTCTTAAAAATAAATGCACAGTACCATCTCCTGCTAAGCACCATGAAAAATTTGGCTTTGTGCCATCTCTTTCACAGTTAACAATATTCTTCCTTAGGGAAGTGGCTATTCACAATCTAAAAGTCATTTTTTTTCAGCATGTATACTTACTACATATAGAATCTAATTCCATAGAGGAGTTTTTCACAGATATGGGAGGAAAATGCCAAAGTGTTTGAGGCAAAATGAAATCTCTAGGTGTCATAGTTACTGCTAGGAGAGTGTCTCTTCAGAGTGGAGGCCACAGCTCTGCTATTATAGAGGATAATAAAGCTGTGTCAGACAGGGAAGAGGATTTCTTTCATAAAACCTACACTGACACTTCTGGCTGGCCAGGATTCCTGAGAAATTAGGAACCAAGTAATTGGATGTTTTAATCTCCAAAACACACTTCATAATCACTTCTGAAAAAATGTCAGTAAAAAGTCTTTTTCTTCCTTCTAGAAAATTACTAGGCAGAAATCTCTCAAGACCAAATTTCAAAGTAGCCTCCATGTTCATATTCTTAAAATGCTACATATCAGCTTCTGCTCTACAAAGGGGGTGCAGGAAGGGAAGAAAAACCAAGGCCTTATATTAAAGGAAGACTCATCCCAAACAAGCACTTAATCCAGGCTGGCACATGGTCTGAAAACTCCCTGAGCATAAGAAGTATCTCTGAAGCCACTAGTACACTTTCCCACAACACAGCCTTACACAGTACCCAAGACATACATACATACAAGGCATTGAAAAGATATCTATTAACTTTTTTTTAAGGCGTAAAATTTAAAATTTATACACTTGATGCTCCAGGAATAATCCTTGATATGACTATGAAATATAGCTTCAGGAAGAGAAACTGAAAGCCCCATGTGTGTGTATGTGTGTCTGTGTGTATGTGTTAGTCCCTCGTTTGTGTCCATCTCTTTGTGACTCTATGGACTGTAGCCCACCTGGCTCCTCTGTCCACAGGATTCTCCAGGCAAGAATACTGGAGTGGATTGCCTTTTCCTTCTCCGGGGAAAGCCCCATACATTCATTCAATTAAGCAGGCATATATGTAACATTGGCAGATTGTGAGAGATGAAAAGGTGAATGTTAGGAGCCCAGCCTAGAAAGAACCCCTAGTCTAACTGGTAAGATAGACTTAATTTAAAAATCACAATAAATAGCACCTTTAAATGGCCATAAAACATTAAACGCTCAACCTTGTTACTCACCAAGGAAAAGAAAATTAAAACTACAGTGAAACACCACTAACATTCTAGAATAGCAAAAGTGAAAAAGATGTGAGATATAGAATGTTGCTGAGAATGCACGGCAGGGTGGTGGTGGTGTGGGTGGCGGTGGGGGACAATGAAGGACAGGTCAGCCACTTCAGAAAACTTCTCATCAAGGCCCAGGAAAGCCTGAAATAAGACTAAGTTATACCCCAGCAATTGCACTCCTGGGCGCATGACCTAAGTGAAACACATACACATTTCACTGAAAGAAATACATATTTGAAAGTTCCAGTGACCTTGGAAATGACCCAAACCCTCATTCGCACAGAATGGACAAAAAAATTGTCATACAGTCCCACTGTAAGAATGGACAATCTCCAACTACACACAATAAGGTAGATAAATCTAAAAATCATAATGTTACACCAAACAAGTCAGATGAAAAGAGTACATAACATATGATTTCATTTATATAAAGTTCCAAAACCAGCCGAACTAGTTCACGCTCTGAGAAATCAGGAGAGTAGTTATCTTTTGTGGATTAGTGAAACTAGTAACTTGTAAAAGGCTGTTGAAAGGGGCATGAGAGGTGTTTCAGGGGTCACGTAATATTCTCTTTGCTCATTTGGTACTAGCTGCACAGGTAACTTCCAATTTGTGAAAATTCATTGTTCTGTATGTACACTTAGGATGTGAACACATTTCTATGTATATATATTACACTGATAAAACAGTTCAGCAAGAACCTTGCTTTATATACTATAAGGGAAATATAAGGAAAGCATCCAGAATTCGTGGTCTAGGGGGCATTTTAATTTCATACTCTGCATCCTGGTCCAAACATTGAACACAACAGATTGTTGTTACTCAGTTATTAAGTCATGTCCAACTCTGCAACCTCATGGACTACAGTATGCCAGGCTCCTCTGTCCTTCACCATCTCCAGAGTTTGCTCAAATTCAAGTCCATTGAGTCAGCAATGCTATCTAACCATCTCATCCTCTGCTGCCCCCTTCTCCTACCCTCAATCTTTCCCAGCATCAGGGTCTGTGAGTTGGTCTCCCTATCAGGTAGCCAAAGTATTTGAGCTTCAGCTTCAGTAACAGTCCCTCTAGTGAATATTCGCAGTTGATTTCCTTTAGGATTGACTGGCTTGATTTCTGTGCAGTCCAAGGGACTCTCAAAAGTCTTCTCCAGCACCACAATCTGAAAGCATCAATTCTTCAGCACTCAGCTTTGTTTATGTTCCAACTCTGACATCCACACATGATTACTAGGAAAATAAAGATTTGACTATATGGATCTTTGTTGGCCAAGTGATGTCTCTGATTTTTAATACACTCTCTAGGTTTGTCAAATTCAGACTTAAACTGAAGAAAGTGGGGGGAACCACTAAAACATTGAGGTATTATCTAAATCAAATCCCTTATGATTATCAGAGAAGTAAAAAATAGATTTAAGGGACTAATTCTGATAGAGTGCCTGATGAACTATGGACAGAGGTTCATGACATTGTACAGGAGACAGGGATCAAGACCATCCCCAAGGAAAAGAAATGCAAAACAGTAAAATGGCTGTCTGAGGAGACCTTACAAATACCTGTAAAAACAAGCGAAGTGAAAAGCAAAGGAGAAAAGGAAAGATATACCCATTTGAATGCAGAGTTCCAAAGAATAGCAAGAAGAGATAAGAAAGACTTCTTCAGCAATCAATGCAAAGAAATAGAGGAAAACAACAAAATGGGAAAGACTAGAGATCTCTTCTGAAAATTAGAGATACAAAGGGAACATTTCATGCAAAGATGGGCTCAATGAAGGACAGAAATGGTATGGACCTAACAGAAGCAGAAGATATTAAGAAGAGGTGGCAAGAATTCCCAGAAGAACTGTACAAAAAAGATCTTCACAACTCACTTAATCATGATGGTGTGATCACTCATCTAGAGCCAGACATCCTGGAATGTGAAGTCAAGTGGGCAATAAGAAGCATCACTACGAACAAAGCTAGTGGAGGTGATGGAATTCCAGTGGAGCTGTTTCAAATCCTAAAAGATGTTGCTGTGAAAGTGCTGCACTCAATAGCCAGCAAATTTGGAAAACTCAGCAGTAGCCACAGGACTGGAAAAGGTCAGTTTTTATTCAAATCCCAAAGAAAGGCCATGCCAAAGAATGCTCAACTACTGCACAACTGCACTCATCTCACGGTGGCTCAGACGGTAAAGCGTCTGCCTGAAATCTGGAGGATCCGGTTTCAATCCTTGGGTCAGGAAGATCCCTGCAGAAGGAAAGGGCAACCCATTCCAGTATCCTTGCCTGGAGAATCCCATGGACAGAGGAGCCTGGTAGGCTACAGTCCAGGGGGTCGCAGAGTCAGACATGACGGAGCTACTTCACTTTTACACACTAGTAAAGTAATGCTCAAAATTCTCCAATACAGGCTTAAGCAATACATGAACCATGAACTTTCAGATGTTCAAGATGGTTTTAGAAAAGGCAAAGGAACCAGAGATCAAATTGCCAACATACTCTGGATCATTGAAAAAGCAAGAGAGTTCCAGAAAAACATCTACTCTTGCTTTATTGACTATGCCAAAGCCTTTGACTGTGTGGATCACAACAAACTGTGGGAAATTCTTCAAGAAATGGGAATACCAGACCACCTGACCTGCCTTCTGAGAAATCTGAATGCAGGTCAAGAAGTAACAGTTAGAAATGGACATGGAACAACATACTGCTTCCAAATCAGGAAAGGAGTACATCAAGATTGCATATTGAAACCTTGCTTATCTAACTTATATGCAGAGTACATCATGCGAAATGCCCAGCTGGGTGAAGCACAAGCTGGAATCAAGATTTCTGGGAGAAATACCAATAACCTTATGCATGCAGATGACATCAACCTTATGGCAGAAAGCAAAAAGGAACTAAAGAGCTTCTTGATGAAAGTGAAAGAGGAGAGTGAAAAAGTTGGCTTAAAACTCAGCATTCAGAAAACTAAGATCATGGTATCTGGTCCCATCACTTCATGGCAGATAGATGGGGAAACAATGGAAACAGTGAGAGATTTTACTTTCTTGGACTCCAAAATCACTGAAGATGGTGATACGGCTATGAAATTAAAAGACGCTTATTCCTTGGAAGAAAAGCTATGACCAACTTAGACAGCATATTAAAAAGCAGAGACATTACTTTGTCAACAAAGGTCCATCTAGTCAAAGCTATGGTTTTTCCAGTAGTCATGTATGGATGTGAGAGTTGGAGTATAAAGAAAGCTGAGCCCTGAAGAATTGATGCTTTTGAACTGTGGTGCTGGAGAAGACTCTTGAGAGTCCCTTGGACTGCAAGGAGATCCAACCAGTCTATCCTAAAGGAGATCAGTCCTGAATATTCACCCGAAGGACTGATGCTGAAGTGGAAACTCCAATACTCTGGCCACCTGATGGGAAGAACTGACTCACTAGAAAAGACCCTGATGCTGGGAAAGATTGAAGGTGCAAGGAGAAGGGGATGACAGAAGATGAGATGGCTGGATGGCATCATTGACTAAATGAAAATGAGTTTGAGCCAGCTCTGGGAGCTGGTGATGGACAGGGAAGCCTGGATTGCTTCAGTCCATGGGGCCACAAAGAGTCGGACACAACTGAGTGACTGAACTGAACTGTCAAACTGTCAAGGTCATCAAAAACAATAGAAGTCTGAGAAATAGAGCCAAGAGGAGGTTACAGAGACATGACAGCTAAATGTAATGTGGGATCCTGAATGGGATCTTGGAACTGAGAAAGGATGTTAGGTAAAAACTAAGAAAATTTGAGTAAAGTTTGAAATTTACTCAATAATTAAATCACCAATACTGCTTTATTCGTTCTGAAGAATTTAACCTAGAAAATTTAAGCTGTTAATAATAATGGAAACTGGATACGGATATACAGAAAGTATTATGTTTACAATTTTTCTGCAAATCTAACCCTAATCTAAAATAAGAAATTAATCTTTTAAAAATTAAAAAAGAATATGATAAACAAAAGGAAAAATTAAAAAGGAAGAGAATGAAAGAAAGACATGGTCATCCTCCCAAACAAGCAAAATCTCTATGGTCAGAAATGAACAATACACTACAGTGCTGTGTTTAGTTGCTCAGTCATGTTCAGTTGCAACCCCATGGACTGTAGCCCGCAGAGTCCTCTGTCCATGGGGATTGTCCAGGTAAGAAAACTGGAGTGGATTGCCATGCCCTCCTCCAGGAGATCTTTCCAATCCAGGGATCAAATCCAGGTCTTCTGCATTGCAGGCAGATTCTTTACCATCTGAGCCACCAAGGAAGCCCAAGAATACTGGAGTGGGCACCCTATCCCTTCTCCAGGGCATCTTTCCAACCCAGGAATCGAATCAGGGTCTCCTGCATTGAAGGCAGATTCTTTACCAGCTGAGCTACCAGGGAAGCCCATATACAACAGTAAATAGGGCTAAATCTGAAAGTCTATTGGGCTTGAAGCCTGGAAAACAGAAAACACAACCAGGAAGTGAGCTTTCCTGTGATAGCTGAAACTAAAAGTGCCCACACAAAGCAAGAAACTATGGTCAAGCATGATTCCCCTCCAGTTTGAAAGGTGGCTCAGGAATAAAAGCTGGTGCCTATATGGAGTAGAAGACCTAAGTCATAGGAAGTCAGGAAAACATAGAAGCCAGGACCGGGGCCAGGATGCTTTTGGCTCAGTGACTCCATCTGCCATGTATCCAGTATCACATGCAGACAAGAACCCAAAGGCTACTTCTGGACTGAAGGAATGGAGGGGTTTGGTGGAGCACCCCAGAAACAGTAGTCAGGCTGAGCAGGTACAGAGATTATGGGAAATGAGTAGAAGGCAAGAAAAGAGATTCAAGATAAGCCCATTGTTTCCTTTATCTATTGCTGTGTAACAAGGTATGTACTCTAAAACTTGGCTTAATCCAGTTACTATTTTATTATATCTTATAAATGTGGAGGTCAGAAATTTGAGCAGACCTCAGCTGGATGATGATTCTGCTCCACATCAACTTGGTGTTGATTATGGTCATATGATCACATTCAGACAGTGGCTAAGGTGGTCTAGAGGTTGAGAGACAGCTTTGTTCGCAAGCCTGGTTCAATAGTAAACACAGTTGGGAAGTGGTATCAGCTGGTCACCTCTCCCTCTCCATGTAGTCTCAGGGCCTTTCCACAAGGTCACTTACATAGTAGTTTGCCTTCTTTCATGGGGGACTCAGGGCTATAAAGGGCCTGTTCCAAGAGATAAGAAGAAGCTTGAAACTCACTCAGTATCACCACTTTGTGTCTTGGTCAAAATAGTTACAGATCCCACCAAATTAAAGAAGAGAGAGATCAATCAGAGAATGAAAGTAGTGTCAAGCAATTTGTGATCTTCTTTAATCTGCCATCGTCCTCAAGCCAAAATTCTAAAACATGTAATGAAAATTCATGCTAAAATTTCCAACCAAAGAAATCAACAAATGGGAAAGAAACTTATTCCAAATGAAATGAAAGTAACAGGAGCATCTGATAACTTCAACATAAAAATGTTTAGGATTTTCAAAGAGATACAGAGGAGTAATAAAACTATACAAAAAACACAATAAAACTATATAAAAAACACAAACAAGTAGCTGAGAAGAGTAAGTAGAATTCTTGAATATGAAAAACAGAGATATTAACTTTTAAAATAAAGCTTATATAGTGTAAAAACTTTAGATTCTTGAAAGCTAATGATAAGAATTAGTGAACTAAAACACAGTATTGAGAAACTCACTCAAAACCAATGCAGAAAGATAAAGTTATGAAAAAGCAGTTAAGAGACATAGATCAGTTGAGACTGTCAAGTATACTCCAAAAAAAAAAAAAAAAGAATTCAAAGTATAGAATAAGGGGAATAGGAAAACATTTCCAAAACTGAACAAACATAGATATTCTTAGAAAAAATAGATATTCTCAGAAAAAAATTCCTAGAAAAAAAAAGTATTCTCAGAAAAAAACAGATATCCTTAGATTGAGTGTATATACCAAAGGCCAAGCTGAAAAACTAAAAATAAAATAAAACTGTACTTAAATAGAGCTTATTGAAACTGCATGAATAATACATATATATGTACATATATATATGTTTTAGTGTGTCTGTGTGTGTGTATATATATAAACCTTCCAGAGAGAAAAATTATCTACCAAAAAAACTCCATAACCAATACTGATAAAATTTTCAATATAATTTCATTAGCAACAATAGATATCTACTGTACCTAAAATGATAGAAAATATCCTTTAAAAATGGTCAGAAAAATAACTGTTAACGTGAAATTTCATCTCTAAGCACATACTATTCTAAAGCTATAGAGAAAAAACGACACAGGGTAAGAGAAATCAGTACTCACGGACTCTTGTTGAAAGAATTATTAAGGTAAATACTTCAGTTAAAATGTAATAATAAATGCAGAAAGATGGAAGGATGCAAATATATAGAGAAAAGTGATCAAAAGAATTGGCAAACCTTCTTGCTAAGTTAAATTACTTGCAAAAACAAAGAAATACTATGTTCTGAAGAGCAAAATTCAAATTTTAGACAACAGTAGCAAGAAAATGGGGAATAGAAGGTCAGAGGGTGAGATCTAAGATTTTTTTCTTTCAAAAATAGTGTTTACATGTTGAATGATTTTAAATTTGGGTTGAAAGTTTTGTAATTAAGATGTTTTAAATACACCTCCATGTATTATTATCATAAGGCATTATCTTAAGTTAACAAAGCCAATCTCAAGGTATATGCTCTATGATCAATTCTACTTATATGAAAAAGGGACAAACTTTTGAGACAGATAACAGACACTGTCACCTTAGAGAGGGGCAGGAAAACTTCATGAAAGAAAAGCAATTTATTTTTGATAGTAGAATTCAAGTGTCTCTTCACATCAACAAGATATGTGAAGAAGCAAAGAACTACTTGAACGACGGAAAACCAGTGTTCTTATTTCTTTTAACTTTAAAAAGCTTTGAAAAGTCACCTCATCAAAGAGTAGTCAAAAGATAATGAAATAAGAGATCAAAGAGTGGGCCAAGAAGGGAGAATAATCTGACCAAAACTCTACCCTGGACGTTCAGTTCAGTTCAGTTCAGTCGCTCAGTCGTGTCCGACTCTTTGCGACCCCATGAATCGCAGCACGCCAGGCCTC
>SJXQ01010937.1:66265-131573 GCA_006408695.1 Aepyceros melampus | reverse complement strand
TGATGCTGGGAGGGATTGGGGGCAGGAGGAGAAGGGGACGACAGAGGATGAGATGGCTGGATGGCATCACGGACTCAATGGCGTGAGTCTGAGTGAACTCCGGGAGTTGGTGATGGACAGGGAAGCCTGGCCTGCTGCGATTCATGGAGTTGCAGAGTCGGACACAACTGAGCGACTGAACTGAACTGAACAGAATATATTCTTTATCCATTTAGAGTAGTGATATAATCTTTTACAATAGTAGGAAAAGTGAGTCAATTTAAAGAAAAGTATTATATAGATATTAGAGTTTCACAGTATAGCAAAACCATGTGAGTTATTCAAGAACAAAGTTTGTGTGATCCTCTCCTGTCACAAAGCAAATAGATTACAAAGAGATACAAAATACTAACCTGTGAACACAAAGTAGTTATCAAGGTGGAAAAGCCATTCATCACTCAGCATCCTTAATAAGAGGACCCAGAATAGGTCAACATTATGGCCCTAAGGCGGTGAATTCTGGCTTGACTCTTTCTGCACACCAGCAGACACCATTACCACTTGCATTGGCCCCAGCATCTTTGAAAGTAAAGAAGAATGAGAAAAGCAGTTTAAATTCCATCATAGTTTTAACCTGGCAATGTATCATATTTCCCATGCCACAGAGTCACAGGCTCCATTAATATGAGGGGTTAACGATTACATTCTGAGTGGCTAGGAGAATAGTTCTCAAGTGTATTACTCAGCTCAGGGTAGACGTCACACGGGGAGCTGGCTATCCTTTTCAAGAAAGTGGGTGTAAAACTTGCTGTTCCTTTCTATTTGCCTGTGAGATAATTCTGGCTCTCCTTTCCCCTCCAGGATATGGCTGCCAAAATGAATTAATCCCATACCTACCTCATTCATGATGATCTCTGCAACAGGAGAAGTAAATGTTTCTTACTGCTAACTGGAAACATTTCCCCCAAATGACTGTAGATAGCGTGGGTGCCTGCTCCGCTGATGGATAATTGCAGCAACACTTTTTTTCAGCAGAGTAGAGACAGCGTCACGGTGGGATCAAATGGGCTGGAGTCACTCACTCTGACGTACCAACCCTGGCTGTCCTGCTGCCGAACTATCTTGCCAGCCAGCCACTTAAACTCTTTTTGGAAGGCAGCTTCCTCCAGAATGAGACCTGCTCACATGACTCCTTGTCTGAGCACAGATAAGGCAGATACTGAGCAGAGGCGGTACCCACAGCGTAATCCACTGTGCAAAAGTGCTTTCCAGAAGTTTATACCTTCTAAGTGATTTCTTAGGTCAGTTAACTTCAAATACTCCCCACCAACGTCCAAGACTCCTACCAGACAGAAAGACCTTGCTTGTACTGAAGAGCACGTCTTTGCGTGGTTGTGGGCTCATTAACCATGAAGTATGGTATAGAAGGAGTGGACTTGCTATTTTTTCTCTCTCTGTGTTGGTGTGTGCGTCACTTAAGTTACTCAGTTGGGTCCAATTCTTTGTAATCCTATGAACTGTAGCCCACCAGGCTCCACTGTCCATGGGGATTCTCCAGGCAAAAATACTGGAGTGGGTTGCCTTGTCCTCCTCCTCGGATCCTCTCAACCCAGGGACTGAACCCCTGTCTTTTACATGGCCTGCATCAGCAAGCAGGTTCTTTACTATTAGTGCCACCTGGGAGGCCCCTATGTTGGTGGGTATCATCTAAATGGAAACATTTTCAGTTATTTTATTGTTGTTTCTTGCATTTTTTGCCTTTGTTTTTGTTTGTGCTTTGAGACTGAATTACCTGATATCTGCAGAAAACTTGAGGAATATGCTTTACTTCCTAGAGAAGTAGTTTTTATAAAACAGAGATATCATTTGTGATTCACGGAACATGCTTTAACCTTTAAGAATCACCTGGAATGTTGAGAAGATGTACTCATGTGTCTACTTAGCCTGAGAACAGATAGTCAAACTTTATTATGGAAATATTCACACATAAAGATGACATTGTTACCTTTTGCCTCAGTTCAGTTCAGTCGCTCAGTCGTGTCCGACTCTTTGCAACCCCATGAATCGCAGCACGCCAGGTGTCCCTGTCCACCACCAACTCCTGGAGTTCACCCAGACTCACGTCCATCGTGTCAGTGATGCCATCAGCCATCTCATCCTCTGTCATCCCCTTCTCCTCTTGCCCCCAATCCCTCCCAACATCAGAGTCTTCTCCAATGAGTCAACTCTTTGCATGAGGTGGACAAAGTACTGGAGTTTCAGCTTCAGCATCATTCCTTCCAAAGAACACCCAGGGCTGATCTCTTTAGAATGGACTGGTTGGATCTCCTTGCAATCCAAGGGATTCTCAAGAGTCTTCTCCAACACCACACTTCAAAAGCATCAATTCTTCAACACTCAGCTTTCTTCACAGTCCAATTCTCACATCCATACATGACCACTGGAAAAACCATAGCCTTAACTAGACGGACCTTTTTTGGCAAAGTGATGTCTCTGCTTTTCAATTTGCCTCAGCCATTACCAAAGAATTCGATTGAGTTGGAACAGATATTTGCTGGGCAATAAAGAACACGTAGAGAACAGATTTTTATTTAAACACTGGCAAGCTCAAGGTGGTATCTTGTGTGGACAAATTAGCTTGTGTGCTTGAGCCAAATAGCAGAGAGCAAGAGGTACCTAGTTTTTCAGAACCCTGCCCCATAGGGTTGATAACCCTGCTAGTTATTTCCTACATGATACTCTGGTAGACTGAAAAAGCAAATTGATTTCCAAAACTTAACCTATGTTTACATAAAAGCACAACATACATGGAATGTTTTAGTCACACTAGATGCTTTCGTTTCTCATTTTTAATATGGAGCTAACTGGATTAAATTTAAATCTCTTAGGTATAAAGTAAAACATACATTTAGTGCATTTCTATAACTTTTGTGACTATAGAACGTGCCAAATGGTGGTGAACTAATTTCTGAACGTAACCTTGATACCGAGGGTTCAAAGGAAAAGGTTGTGACAGACAAGACTGATGAGAAACTGTGTGTTTGGAAGATTATGGTGAAATGAAATAAAAGAGACCTCAGAAACATGTTTTGTACCTCATTTGGCCCAATCTGTTGACCACTTTGGCTTTTCATCTGTCTCATTAGAAATAATTTTCAACAAAGATATCATTAGGCAAATTACAAATGGTGTGTTAATATGTTTGATGAGGTTTTTCATTTTTCTTTCTTTGAAGCTTTGAAAACAACTTCTGGTGATTATTATAATCGAAGTCCACTTGCACACTGGATTCTCTTTATTTCTCATTAACCACGTTTGGGGCTGAATTTCCACCATGGGGAAGTAGCACGGGTGCTAATCCCAACTTGGCAGAATCATTGGGTTCCACCCCGGCAGTCACCAAAGCATTTGGGTTTAGTCAGAACACCAATTCATCACTTCCTAATACCAAATCTCTTCTCCATCCTTCAATAACCCATTCATAGATCAGAGGGAGAGTGAGAGAGGTGTGAGTACACTCATCGAATAATAGGAGTCAGCCCTCTGAGATGTCAGAAGAGATCTGAGATACTCATTTTATGAGTCTCCTAGAATATTTTAAAAGAGAAGAAATGCCAGACAGGAAGGCAAAAACTGTATACAATTTAAGTACTTAAAATCATGCTTTAAACACATAAAAAATAAACTACCCTTTTTGGGATGCAGATCAAATGGCCACATTTGAGGCCCTTTGTGAATATACGGCCCTGGCTAGGTGGCCCTTCTGAAGACCTCTCTTTCCCAGCCATCGTGACTCCTGCTCAGATCTGTGTGGAAGTTCCAAGACCTTTTAGCCTCATTTGATAGATAAGAAAACTGAGGTCAAAGACTGTAAATTATGTGCTTTGCAGCATAGCCAATTAGTTGATGATAAAGCATATCTCAGTGTCCTCTGTATGTAGACAGCAGGCAGGAGAGGAAGTCTTGTGTAGGCGGGATGACTACTATCAATTGATCAAGTGATGAATATTCAGAGTGTTATTGCAGGGAAATAAAAATATTGGTCAAAGGCAACATAAAATGGACTGAGTCATGGCCAGATGTGGTTCATCAAGACCCTAGATAGAAATTTCCACACAGTTTCGCTGAGTGTTGCAGTTATAACACTGCTCCATAACGTGAACCCAGAAGTTCCTTATTTCTAATACTCTCTCTGTTTGTGGTCCTCCGGTTGGGAATCTATGCGAGATCCCCATGGAGAGCATTCGGGCATGCTAAGTCCCATGGAAGAGGTGACAGCTTTTTCCAGTGAATGTCTAAGCTAGGAAGCAGGGACGTTCGGAGTTGATTTTGACTCAGTCTTTTGTGAGACACTCTCTTCTCTGAGTCATGCATTAATAATTTGGATCTCAGAAATGATTTTATTTATTTAGGGGAATTTTACTTTTCTAGACAGCCAAAATAATTCCTCCCTTTTAGATATCAGAAGCAGGCGTTGGAAAAGCTGCTTTCTGTGTCTCTCTCATATTGTTGGGATTCTAGGCTCCTTGGTAACTTGGCCAGCCATGTTGAAGCAAATGTTAGGCAAGCGCTATTGGCTCTATCTCCTCAGAGATCATTTCCAGCTGTTAGCACAACACAAAATATAAGATCTTCTAAGCCAAGAAAGCTGGAAATTTTTATTGACTCCCCCATGCAAAGTTGGATGCAGTGGTTCAAAGGAAATGACAATCCCCTGTGTTTTGAGGGTGACAGGATACAGGTATAATACAAATTAAACTGTAATTTGCCTTGTAGGCAAATTAATTATATGTATCAAAACCCTCAAATGCATATATTTTCCAATTCAGAATGGCAGACTGAACACATGCATTGAGCTCCCATTTCTTCAAAGACCTCATTGGATTCGTGGTGGTGGTAGTCAGTCTCTCAGTCATGTTTTGACTCTCTGAGGCCCCATGGGCTACATAGCTCACCAAGAGCCTCTGTCCATGGAATCTTCCAGGCAAGAATACTGGAGCGAGTTGCCTTTTCTTCCTCCAAGGGATCTTCCTGACCCAGAGATCAAACCCACATCTCTTGTGTCTTCTGCACTGGCAGGCAGATTCTTTACCACTGGTGCCACTTGGAAAGCCTCCTCATTGGATTAAAATTATGGAAATATAGAATAGAATATACCTTTTATATCTGTATCTCTGAGAGTTCAATCAGGAAAATTTAGTCAAGTAGCTCATAGAGAGAACCCAACACGGGGAAATATTTATGAAGGTGTCAGAACATGTTAAAAAAGAAAAAGATAAATTAACAACATTGGGTGCTATTACACCTCTAGGGCTAAGAAGGGACCCTAAAGAAGAAGGTATTACCACCTGGAATCCAGGAGTCAGTACTCTGTGGCAGGAGCTGGAACTATGAGGAAAGGAGCTGCCTGGAATCAAGAGATATTGGACAACATGGAAAAATGCAACCACTTTTAGAGATGTTGCCCAAGGCAGAAAGAGAAGAGAGAAATATCCTGCCTCCTCCCTTCTTCCCTTTCTCCAATATCCTATCCGTTTCCCACTGGCTCAACCTAGGTCGAAGCCAGTTGGCATGGACATGTCATTTGCAAGAGTCACTTCCCTGTGAGGGAGACAAGAGCCGAGGGACAGTGAGTAGTGGATGAAAGCAAAGCAAAAAGGCAGCTGCCTGGCACAACAGACAGGAGAGTAGGTGGGTATGTGAGTATTGCTAAAGGGTGAGATATTTAATAACTCCTGGACTACAAAATATAGAATGGGAGCCATTAGAAGAAAAGGGCAGAGAAATCGTCAGCCTGGAATAGACTCTGTCAGCTCTGTACACAGAGGAAGAAATCTAATCTGCCCTGTGGAACCCCAGATGCCTTCAGTGCAGAGCCAGCAACATATCAGAGGGAGAGAGTGAAAGATGGAGCTAAAAAGAGAGATTACTTAAAGGTCTGAATATGTTCTGAATTCTTCCAGTCGGCACCACATCCCCAACTGTACGCCATGAGCAGGCAGCCAACATTTTACCCCCAGGCAAAACGCGTTGACTCTTTAAAGAAATTGAACAAACCAGGAAAAGATAGTCTTTCTAAATGTGCTGGTGCACCAGAGGGAAGCCATTATCATTGAGGCATTTTGGAGGCACTCAGCCTCACAGCCAACTCTTCGATCAGAGTTCACCAGTCAACACTGCCTGACCCATCCCAGGAGGAAATCTCAGAAGGGAAGAGACAAAACAGTCTTGCTCCATAAAAGCAGAAACATCTCTTCATCTACCCAAGCCTTCTTTTTTAGTAACTGAAGAAATCACTAGAATGTGAGGAGAGCTAGCAATATAAAAGGAGAAATACCAATTTCTAAAAAACAGAAAAGCACTCTTAGAATAAAAAAAAATTTATGGAACAAAAAAGAACTGTAAAAATCATCCTTTATGGTCTTAAAAAGATGCAAGGAAGTATTACACATATAAAACAAGAAATAGGACAAGGAGGGAACAAGAAATGGGAATTGAAATGTAATTGCCAAAATAAAAAATTTAGGAGGGACCTTAGAAAGATAAAAATCAAAGAAATCTTCTAAAATGTTAACCAAAAAAGAGACAATAAGAGGAACAAGTTGAGAGGACCTATAGTCAACTAATAGACACCTCAGAGAAAGAGAGGAGGGCAAAGAAGTATTGAATTCTTCAAGCGAATTATAAAAAGATATGTTCTGGAGCCAAAAGATAGAATCTTTGGTATGAAATGGTTCACTGTAGGTTTATTGTATACTCTAGGTGAACAGTAATTTTCCACCTAGAATTCTCTGTAACTATAATCTCAAAGATAAAGGCCCTATATGTGTTTAGGTCTAAATGTCATCTTCTGCAAAGCTTCTTGAGAGTGCTTCAGCAGAACAGATCAGGAACCTAGGAACTGAGGAACAGTAGATCTGATCCAAAAAAAAAAGTAGAGGTATGTTCCAGGTTGCCACAGGTCCAGGGCAGTGAGACCACAGACCAGGGATATGCTCCTGGGGCAATCCATGGCGTGTGCAATAGCAAATATGGATTAGAGTGTGGAAAAACTGAAGGACAGTTAACAAAAGGCATGGGGTGGGTAGTAACTGAAATTCCAGGGGGAAAAAATTATACTTGATCAAAATAGGAAGCAACCTAAATACTGTGATTTTAAGGACTCCATGGACCCTCTTGCTAAAAACAGTATTCTTTGGGTGGCCCAGATTCTTATACAGCAGCCCATAGAGGAGGCTCTGGAAGCTTAGTGTTTCCTTGACATGGCATAGATCTGTTTTTGCACTAAATCTTGATAGCTCAGTTGGTAAAGAATCCACCTGCAATGCAGGAGACCCTGGTTCAATTCCTGGGTTGGGAAGATCCCCTGGAGAAGGGATAGGCTACCCACTCCAGTATTCTTGGGCTTCCCTTGTAGCTCAGCCGGGAAATAATCCGCCTGCAACATGGGAGACCTGGGTTCGATCCGTGGGTTGGGAAGATCCCCTGGAGAAGGGAAAGGTTACCCACTCCAGTATTCTGGCCTGGAGAATGCCATGGACTGTACAGTCCACAGGGTCACAAAGAGTCGGACACGACTGAGCAACTTTCACTTTCAGGACTCCAGCAAATCTGTTTGTTGATTTCTGTTTTAAGAAATAACCTAAGGGTATAAAATGGCAGATTTAGTTTCTCTGGTGATTCTAGGAGAGAACAGAATAATAAATACCTGGATTGTTTATATGTCAAATTAAAGCTAACAAAAGATGTAACAAAATTGTTCTGAGAGGAAAGATGGACTAAGAAATAGCATACCAATAATCTCATCTTTAAATGGGGGTCATGTATCAAGAAATACTCTCAAAATAGTAGAAAGAAACTGGAATGTAGTTATATTACCTAAAATTATGAGAGTAATCAGAACTAAAAGTCATGTTTAGTTTTATAGAACTATAATAATATAACAAACACTGAAAGAAGGAGGTAAGAGGAGGTGATAAAAATAAGTAAATCCCTGTCTTTATCTCAAGGAGTCATTGCCTATTGTCAAAAGGAGTTAAATAGAAGAATATTTGTGTTATCAATCTCTTCAATACACAAAAGTGTGGTCTGTGAATCAGAAGTCTTGACATCACCTGTTAGAAAAAGCCAAACCTCAGCTCCCCTAACCCCTGAAGAACTACTGAAGTGAAATCTGCATTTTAACAAGATCCATCAATGTTTCATATGTGGATTAGAGTTTGAATAGCACTCTTTCTTAACAGTGATTCTCACATTTAGCTATACGTTTTTATAGAATAACTTGGGAGATTAAAAAAATATATTATTTTAAAAAGGGCAAAGCCCAGACCTCACCTTAGGAGATTACATTTTAAATAGTCTGGGATAGAGTCCAGAAATATATATGTGTATATATATGTATATATTCGTATTTTTTTAACAGTTTCAGAAGTGGCCGCAATGTGTAGTCATGGTTGAGAATTAGTGATCTAGAATAACTGTGGTAAGTGACCAAGAGAATAGAAACAAACAATTTAGAAAATTTGCTTCTGGATCTGTCTAGTCAATGGGGAAGCATGGGAAAGAAGACGATTATTTGGATTGTAATAAGTTTTGAAATGTTTGCTCTATACCTTGTGAATGTATTACTTTGAAATGTAGGTCAAGTTTTTATGCATATACCCTTTGACTCAGCAATTCTACTTCTAGGCTTTTTCTTAAGAAGACAATTCACCAATTATACAAATATTTATGTTCAGAGAAGTTCATTATAATGTTCATAATTTTAAGAATTATAATCTATAAATACTGCACACCCATGTTTGTGATAGCTAAGAGGCAAAAGCAACCCAAGTGTCCATCAATGGATAAACACAATGTGATACTTACATATGATGGAATATAATTCAGCCTTATGAAGGAAGGAAACCCCTTCGTGTGTTGTACCATGAATGAACCTTGAAGACATTAAGCTAAGTGAAATAAGCCATTCACAAAAAGACAAATACTGTATGATTCCATTTATATGAAAGTGAAAATTTGTCACTCAATGGTGTCCTACTCTTTCCAACCCCAAGGACTATAGCCCACCGGGCTCCTCTGTCCATGGGATTTTCCAGGCAAGAATACTAATAGGGTTGCTATTTCCTACTCCAGGGGATCTTCATGACCCAGGAATTGAACCCTGGTCTCCTGCATTGCAGGCAGATTCTTTATCATCTCAGCCATGATTTATGTAAATAGTCAAACAGGGAGTGGTATTTACCAAGGACTCGGCAGGGGAGAGCTGATACTTCATGGATGTGGAATTTTACTTCTGTAGATGAAAAAGTCCTGGAAATCTGTTTCAAAACAATGTGAGTAAACCATACACTTAAAATCTTTAAAATTACAAATTTTATGTTATGTGCTTTTCATCACAATAAAAAGTATGTATTTTGGTAAACAACTGTGTGTTTGAGTATCAAAAATTAAAGAGTAAACAGCAAAATAGTTGTAATGCCTAGCACAACTACAATTAAGACCTCATTTCTTACCTTTTTAGATCCTCTAATATTTGTAGAGCAAGCACAAAATATTGTTACAATTATGAGGAACAAAGAAGCTCTTTTGACTTTGAAAATATAAAACAAAACTTCCATTGGGGCTTACTATGAGTGAATGACTCACGTACTACAACCCCTTTTTGGCCAAGGAGTCTTTTCCATTCTCCTGAGAAAGTCAAGGCTTCACTGCCCTGCAGTAGATCTTTAAATAGTGTCTGGATCTTCTGCGACCTCTGCATTTCCGTCTAGTCTTGGGAAGAAGAAGCAGAAGCTAGGTAGCCCTTTTTCACATAAAGTAGAAAAACTCATAATCTTCAAAGAACAAATTGTGTTGCATAAACTCCTTTAACTTCAAAGACCCACGAAGCAGAGGTAGTGGGGAAAATAAGAGGTGGGGAGTCTGGTGGGGACATTAATTGCTTTAGACAAAGTGGTCCAGCCCAAGTGTAAGCCGACACGTTAGCTTTGTGTTGCAACGGTTTTATCTTGACCCTGCCTGTGTACCCCAAGTCACAGTAACAAGTGGGTCATTACATCACCTTTATTTCACTACTATCTGTGTATTTGCCCTTGGGCACTTGAGGCTGTGGTCCTTTGCTCTGTAAGCTATATTGTGCTAAAAAGGGATTGTTTACCATTTTTATTTTATTTTAAAAGATTGCCCAGATGAAGTGTCTGTGAAAGTATAAGAAAGAGTTAAAGATTTAAAGAAAGTTAAAGAGTTCAAGATTATTAAAACCAAATGTTCAGAAAAGGAGTTTCTCTGTGAATGTCAAAGTCTCTCCGTGGCTCATTATGAATGCTTTTATATTCTATCAGATATTCAAGTTCATCAATATGACTGTGTATATCTCAGTCAGCAAAATCCATGAAATATACCCGTGTAGGGCTTCTTTTGTGATGTTTTTAAGCATTCTAATAAAAATGGCTCCAGATGCCAACACTGAGTGCTTTTTAACCTCATAAAAATCAGATGGTATTGCAATAATCTTGGTAACCAAGAGTTTAAAAAATTTGAGAAACATCATAGAATGAATATAGCAGTTAGATATATTTCCATCAAAGAATTTAACAAATCTTATCTTCAATCTAATGTTAGAATTGTTACCTTAACTTATTTCTATTCTTGTTATTAGGCCTGAACATACAACTTTGGCTTGTCATTGTCATCTCACTTTTATTTTTAAGGAATAATTCTGAAATATCACACTTCTGGTTCATCTTTTCCCTCCTATTATCATTACTCAGTTTAGAATATATTTGACATCTTTTGAAGAGGTTGAATAGAGTTGCTGAAGATAAAGTGATTTAAATAAATAAGTAATGATTTTTGCAGTGTAAGTGACCCAAGTTTTTATATACTTACATAATCTTTCATGATATTGGTTGTTGATATTTTAGTCATGGATAAAGACAGGGAGTGGGGATAAAAGTAAATGATAGAAAACAGAAGCAAAGAAAGGAAAGAGATGAGGAGGGAAGCAAAATAAGAAGGGAAGAAGGCAAGCAATCAGACTGACTTTTCAGATATGAATTTCTTCTAATATTGGTGATAGTCCAGAGCAATCAGTTGAATTTCCACACCAAATCCGATTTGAACATAGATTCATATCTTTAGAGTAAAAGGAAAACACATATAAATATAGCCCCAAGTTGTTTTATTAAATCTGAGAAGTTTTTTTAATCTTAGAGGCCAAATGTTGCTACAGTTTTTCAAAACATTATAATTTTTAAATAATGTCATGCAAAGGAAAATAAACACATTTTCTTATTGCCTCCAGATAATTTGAATAGCAAGCCACACAAAAATTTTTAGTGGATTGTGCTGACTTAGAAAACAGTCTCAATATCTGGAACTTAAAAAAAATTGTGCTAAGCTTGCAAGTCCTTAGCAGATCAAGAATAAGAACTGTCTTAGGACGTTTGTTGGTTTTTCTTTAGTTTATATGTAGCCAGCTGGTTTCTGACCTCTCTGTGTAAATATCCAGCTTTTCACATAATCAGACTCCATATTACCTTGTTATGACATCATTCTGGGCAGACTTTGATCCCTTACTGACTTTTCCAAACTGTACACAGAAACTTAAATAACAATAAGAGGATTGCTACTTATCCACTAAATACCAGCTAGTATTATTTTTAAAAATACACATATGTATATACATATATTTTGAAAAGTATATCCTATCTGATACTAAGTTATTACATTTTTGAAAATGTATGTCTCTAGTGAAATATACATTTAAATTCCCTCTTGCTGCAGTTGTGACTATCTTTGTTCATCTGATATTTTTAAAGCAGGTGAATTGAAAAGTAGGATTCAGAAACCCGGTCACTTGTTATTTTTCCATGTGGATAGATGAAAGTAAAGGTTAAGCTGTATTCTTTGGTGATCTGGCAGCCAGGATATAAAACACAATGATCTTGTAAATTATTAAAAAATGGCTTATTTAGCGTCTGATCAAGATAAATGACACAAGGCAGCTGTAAAAAGAATTCCCACTAGCCATTGACCCATAAACCATAGTGTCATTTTTCATTTTTAGAGAAATATCAAAATCAATTTAAAGTAACACCAAATTTTTAGTTATAATTAAATGTCCTAAATTCTGCTTCACAGGATATTATTTTAATTAATGTTATTTTTTTAAGTTAAAAATACATTAAAACATTCTAATTTCCACAGAACTTGGATGACTTTAAATGTTTATCATCTTTCTCTGGGCGCACTCTATCCCCAACACCCAGAACAGTGCCTGGTACATAGAAAGTGTTCAATAAATATTGTTGAATGAATGAATATGAGTATTGTAATATAGTAACTCATGTGGAAACTTGGATAAAAAAGTGTTGTCACACACACCCAAAATGCAAATGTACAGAATTAATAGACAGATAATAATAATGAATGTTTATCAGCTTCTTGCAATGTACCAGGCGTGATGCTAGGGCTCTACCTGCCTTCTCTTAAATAATGATCAAAATAACCTTATCTAAAGTGGTGGTTGACTATCTCACATGGAAAATTGCGGCTTAGAAATAGTAATCATGTGTTCAAGGTTGCAAGGCTAATAAATAGAGTCTCAGTTAACATTCACACCATCCTGGCTCTAGAGCATACATATTTTTAGAAAGTAGGCACCACTCTACAACCCACTGTGGTTTCATGGTGACTTCATGTTTTCTAGAATCATAGACTATAGCCAGAAAGAAAAGGAAAACTACATTTACTGCTTCTAGAAGAATTAAGGCTCTTGTGAAGTGTTACATTTCTCTATCAACTGATTAAATGTTTCCATTATTATAGTATATAGAAAATTTTAAATCGATCAGTTACACTGTGCTTTTTCTGCTCAGTACATAGGAATTTATCCTGTAAGTCCATTTGTACAAATGGGACAAGAAGCAGGCATGAGGATTTAATGGTTGCATTGTTTTCATAATGGCACAAAATTGGCAATAGCTTCAGTGCAACTTAGTAGAAGTCTGGTTAAGCAAATTATGAATGTGTACTGGATGGCTACACAGTTATTAAAAAGATTGACAAGGGCTTCCCTAGTGGCTCAGTGATAAAGAATCCACCTGCCAATGCAGGGGACATGGGTTTGCTCCCTGATCCAGGAAGATCCCACATGCCTTGGAGCAACTAAGCCCATGCGTCCCAACTACTGAAGCCCACAAACCCTAAAGCCCATGTTGCCCCCACAATGAGAAGCCCGAACATCATTCCCAGTTGCAGCCCTCTGCCTGTCAGCTGTACAGTGAAGACATTCAGTTTGGTCATAGAACTGGCTTCAGGAAAAAAAAAAAAAAAAAGAAAGAAAAGAAATCTGCTAAATAAGCCAGCTCTCTGAGCCAATCTTATATTAGAAGCACAATGAACTCATTAATCTTATTCAGAGTTTTACCTTTTGTCATCATGTTTTTTGTTTGTTTTCCTTCCTGAAGAAAAACATGTTTTTAATTCTGAATCTAAACTCTTGATCATCTCCTCCCTTAGGACAAGCTAGTCTGCATCCGTATAAGGAAAGCAAAGCTTCGAAGGAACGTCCTAAGTTCACTTCAATCTCAAAGTAGGAAAATTAAAGCGACTACATTTCGAAATTTCACTCTTTTACTTCCCTGTGACTCACACTAAAAAATCGGGAGGTAAATGAAGGTGAGATTGGGAGTGGGTGGAGCAAAGGCTGCCGGGAACCCCAGGCCTCTTCATAGGCAGTTTCCCTTAGGATAAAGTTCACATACTTTAACACAGCATGCACACAGTCATTCCTGAGGGACCCTTGCCACGTTTTCCTCTTCGTTCCCACTTCTAATTTCAGGTTTTGGCTTTTCTGAACATACTTCATTTGCTCACATGCTAACAGGGCTTTCAAAGTGCAATCCCTATTGCCTGGAACTATTTGCATCCTTCCCTGTTCTGTGTGACTTCTCCTCTTAACTCCTACTTACTGCTCTTTCTTTATCCTTCAGCCAAGATATCACTTACTTTGTGAACTCTGCTGGGCCCTGACTGGCTGAGGGAGTTCTTCAGTCTGCTGCCATGGTTCTGTGTAGTTTCGGTCTCTTGAGACAGTTACCACGGTATACCACAGTCCTTCCTGTTCACTGATGAGTTCCTGGGTCTTAGCACAGCACTATTCTTGTTGTTCAGTTGCTAAGTCGTGTCTGACTCTGAAATCCCATGGACTGCAGTGCCAGGCTCCCCGTCCTTCACGATCTCCTGGAGTTTGCTCAGATTCATGTCCATTGAGTCAGTGATGCTATATAATCTTATCCTCTGCTGCCCCTTTCTCCTTTTGCCTTCAATCTTTTTCAGTATCAGAATGCTTTCCAATGAGTTAGCTCTTTGGATCAGGTTGCCAAGATATTGAAGCTTCAGCTTCGCATCATCCTTCCAATGAATATTCAAGGTTGGTTTCCTTTAGAATTGACTGGTCTGATCTTGCAGTCCAAGGAACTCTCAAGAGTCTTCTCCAACACCACAGTCCAGAAATATCAATTCTTTGGTGCTCAGCGTCCTTATGGTCCAGCTCTCACATTCATACATGCTACCAGAAAAACCATAGCTATGACTATACGGACCTTCGTTGGCAAAGTAATGTCTCTGCTTTTTAATATGCTGTCTAGGTTTGTCATAGCTTTTCTTCCAAGAAGCCAGCATCTTTTAATTTCACAGCTGCCGTTACCGTCCACAGTGATTTTGGCACTCAAGAAAATAAAATCTGTCACTGTTTAAACATTTTCCCCATCTATTCACCATGAAGTGTTGGAACCAGATGCCATGATCTTTGTTTTTTGAATGTTGAATTTTAAGCCAACTTTTTCACTCTCTTCTTTCACCTTCATCAAGAGGCTGTTTAGTTCCTCTTCACTTTGTACCATTAGAGTGGTATCATCTTCATATCTGAGGTTGTTGATATTTCTTCTTGCAACCTTGATTCCAGCTTGTAATTCATCCAGCCTGGCATTTCACATGATATATTTTGTATCGATGTTAAATGAGCAGGGTAACATGGACCAATTGACTGGTTCAAAATTGGGAAGGGAGTACGAAAGGCTGTATATTGTCACCCTGCTTGCATAGCATGCTGAGCCCAAAGGAAAAGTTTAACAAGTAAATGAGTGAACACTGGATTTACTAACACTGGACATGTAAAATGTGTCTTACTGCAAACCTGCAGAAGAAAATATAAGATAGTTTGCTATTGAAAAGTAGAATTCTTGTGTAAACTATTCACACAACATGTATGAGTCTTCATTGCATTTCATTAAGTGAAAGAAGCTATACATAAAAGAGTGCGTGTAGTATGATTTCATGTACATGTCATTCTGGGAAAAGCGAAACTATAAGATCACAAAATACATCAGCCATCTCCAGGGATTCTGGGAGAAGGGATGGGGAAACGACTGTAAAGTGGCAGCCCAGGGAAATTTGGAGTAATAGAATTGGTCGATGTGGCACTGTATAGCGGAGCTGAATATAGGACTCCATGAATTTGTCAAAAATTATACCACTGTATGCTGTGCAAGTATAAAAGAATTACCCCAAGATATTGAGAGAACCCAGACTGGGATGCAGAATGTGAGGAATGAATCTAACCACGAGAACGCCACAGAAGCTGCCCTGCAGGCGGGATCCAGTGACAAGTGCAGAAATTAGTGGCAGGATCCCATGACAAGTGCAGAAATTAGTGGGCAGAAATTTTAAGGAGCAATGGAATGTATCTCCTTCAAAATACCTACTAATTACTGTGGTGGTTTTATGTCCATACATTCAAGAAGGTGAAACTTAATATCCTTTTATTGTGTGGGGGCGGAAGTTGGTGACTTGCTTCTAACAAATGAAAAACAGAAAGGAAAAAATAGCAACTTCACATTGGAGAAGCCCGGCAAACACCAGGTTAACCTGCAGGCCATAGTTCACATCATCAGTGAGAAGACCTACCAAAATCCTACACCTCTTTTTTTTTTTTTTTAAGAGTATTTGTTTTGGCTGCGCTGGGTCTTCATTGCTGTGCGTGGGCTTTCTCTAGTTATGCAGCTCTCCGTTTGCGGTGTGTGGGCTCTCAGTGGTGCTTCCTTGTTGCAGAGCGTGGGCTCTAGGGCGCACGTGCCTCAGTAGTTGTGGCTTGTGGGCTCAGTAGTTTCGGCTCCCGGGTTCTAGAGCACAGGCTCAATAGTTGTTGCCCCTGGGCTTAGTTGCTCCGAGTCATGTGGAATCTTCCAGGATCAGGCTTTGAACCTGTGTCTCCTGCGTTGGCAGGTAGATTCTTTACCACTAAGCCACCACAGAAGCCCCAAATCCTGTACCTCTTGATGTGATATACTGAGAAGGCACATCACTTCTGTGGATTCCTCTTCCAGGATCCATAAGCTCAGTCTAATCATGAGAAAACATCAGACAAATCCAGATCGAAGGACATATTAGAAATACCTGACCACGAATGTGTCACAGCCGTAAGAGGTGAGGAAAGACCAAGAAACCTTGACAGACTGGAGGAGACTGAGAGGACAGGAAAGCAGTGCAGTGCCATGGACTGTATCTGAGACAGAGACAGTCACTAGTGGAAACGCTGAGCCAATCTGAATGAGGGTAGTTACAGCATTGCGCCAGTGTTAACTGTTACTGTCGGTAGATGTGCCACTGTTACGTAAGATGTTAACACTAGAGGTAGCTGAGTGAAGGGTATTTGGAAGCTCTCTTTACTGTTTTTGCAACTCTTTTGTAAATCTAAGATTATTCCAAGAAAAAAAAAATTTTTTTAAAGATACCAGAGAGCTCACTGATGTGCAGAGATAATGAGAGTATCAGGCTTAAAGGTCATGCAACCTGAAGCAGCGTGCCTAGTGGTGTAGTGGAACTAACCTCCTCAGTGTATGGCTCTCTCTGCTGCTTGAATTGCCAACACTTCAGGCACTGATTCATTTCCAGGGAACTCTGGTCACTGCTGCTCTGGGAATACGGTCTTGTTGCAATAGTCACTGACTCTAGAAAGAATTTCTTGAAGCTTCCGCTTTGTATCAACAGCTTTCCATTCAAAACGTGGCATATGTATGTGATTAGTGGATGTCAGGTCTTATGCCTGTATCTTGCTTAGGGAAACTGGGGAAATGAATGTCTGGCCTTTATTCAGTTTGTCTAATAATGAACTTGGAGGGCACAACAGAACCTTGTGCACCAGGACCCAGGAGAAAGGAACTGCTACTGCTAAGTCACTTCAGTCTTCGACTCTGTGCAACCCCATAGACGGCAGCCCACCAGGCTCCCCCATCTCTGGGATTCTCCAGGCAAGAACACTGGAGTGGGTTGCCATTTCCTTCTCCAGTGCACGAAAGTGAAAAGTGAAAATGAAGTCACTCAGTCGTGTCCGACTCTTCACAACCCCATGGACTGCAGCCTACCAGGCTTCTCCGCCCATGGGATTTTCCAGGCAAGAGTACTGGAGTGGTTGCCATTGCCTTCTCCAGGAGAAAGGAACAGTGAATGGCAATCCACTTCAGTATTTATTCCTGCCTTGAGAACCCCATGAACAGTAAGAAAAGGCAAAAAGAAGGACATTGAAAGATGAATTCCCCAGGTCGGTAGGTGCCCAATATGCTACTGGAGATCCATGGTGAAATAACTCCAGAAAGAATGAAAGGATGGAGCCAAAGCAAAAACAATACCCAGTTGTGGATGGGACTGGTGATGGAAACAAGGTCCGATGCTGTAAAGAGCAATACTGCATAGGAACATGGAATCTTAGATCATGAATCAAGGCAAATTGGAAGCGATCAAACAGGAGATGGCAAGAGTGAACAATGACATTTTAGGAATCAGCGAACTCAAATGGACTGGAATGGGTGAATTTAAGTCAGATGACCATTATATCTACTACTGTGGGCAAGAATCTCTTAGAAGAAATGGAGTAGCCATCATGGTCAACAAAGAGTCCGAAATGCAGTACTTGAATGCAGTCTCAAAAATGACAGAATGATCTGTTTGTTTCCAAGGCAAACCATTCAATATCACACTAATCCAAGTCTATGCCCTGACCAGTAATGCTGAAGAAGCTGAAGTTGAATGGTTCTATGAAGACCTACAAGACCTTCTAGAATTAACACTCAAAAAAGATGTCCTTTTCATTATAGGGGACTAGAATGCAAAAGTAGGAAGTCAAGAAACACATGGAGTAACAGGCAAATTTGGCCTTGGAATGCGGAATGAAGCAGGCCAAAGACTAATAGAGTTTTGCCAAGAACATGCACTGGTCATAGCAAACACCCTCTTCCAACAACACAAGAGAAGACTCTACACATGGACATCACCAGATGGTCAATACTGAAATCAGATTGATTATATTCTTTGCAGCCAAAGATGGAGAAGCTCAATACAGTCAGTAAAAACAAGATCAGAAGCTGACTATGGCTCAGATCATGGACTCGTTATTGCCAAATTCAGACTGAAATTGAAGAAAGTAGGGAAAACCACAGACCATTCAGGTATAACCTAAGTCAAATCCCTTATGATTATACAGTGGAAGTGAGAAATAGATTTAAGGAACTAGATCTGATAGAAAGAGTGCCTGATGAACCATGGTCAGAGGTTCATGACATTGTATAGGAGACAGGGAACAAGACCATCTTCAAGAAAAAGAAAAGCAAAAAAGCAAAATGGCTGTCTGGGGAGGCCTTACAAATAGCTATGAAAAGAAGAGAAGCCAAAAGCAAAGGAGAAAAGGAAAGATATACCCATTTGAATGCAGAGTTCCAAAGAATAACAAGGAGAGATAAGAAAGCCTTCCTGGTGATCAGTGCAGAGAAATAGAGGAAAATAATAGAATGGGAAAGACTTGAGATCTCTTCAAGAAAATTAGAGATACTAAGGGAACATTTCATGCAAAGATGGGCTCAATAAAGGATGGAAATGGTAGGGACCTAACAGAAGCAGAAAATATTAAGAGGTGGCAAAAATACACAGAAGAACTGTACAAAAAAGATCTTCATGACCCAGATAGTCACGATGGTGTGATCACTCACCTACAGTCAGACATCTTAAAATGTGAAGTCAAGTGGGCCTTAGGAAGCATCACTATGAACAAAGCTAGTGGAGGTGACGGAATTCCAGTTGAGCTGTTTCAAATCCTGAAAGATGATGCTGTGAAAGTGCTGCACTCAATTTGCCAGCAAATTTGGAAAACTCAGCAGTGGCCATAGGCCTGGAAAAGGTTACTTTTCATTCCAATCCCAAAGGAAGGCAATACCAAAGAATGCTCAAACTACCGCACAATTGCACTCATCTCACATGCTAGTAAAGTAATGCTCAAAATTCTCCAAGCCAGGCTTCAACAGTATGTGATCTGTGAACTTCCAGATATTCAAGCTAGGCTTAGAAAAGGCAGAAGAACCAGAGATCAGATTGCCAACATCTGCTGGATTATTGAAAAAGCAAGAGAGTTCCAGAAAAACATCTATTTCTGCTTTATTGACTGTGCCAAAGCCTTTGACTGTGTGATCACAATAAACTGTGGAAAATTCTGAAAGAGATGGGAATACAAGACCACCTGACCTGCCTCTTGAGAAACCTATATGCAGGTCAGGAACAATAGTTAGAACTGGACATGGAACAACAGATTGGTTCCAAATAGGAAAAGGAGTATGTCAAGGCTGTATATTGTCACCCTGCTTATTTAACTTCTATGCAGAGTACATCATGAGAAACGCTGGACTGGAAGAAGCACAAGCTGGAATCAAGACTGCTGGGAGAAATATCAATAACCTTAGATATGCAGATGACACCACCCTTATGGCAGAAAGTGAAGAGGAACTAAAAAGCCTCTTGATGAAAGTGAAAGAGGAGAGTGAAAAAGTTGGCTTAAAGCTCAACATTCAGAAAACGAAGATCATGGCATCTGGTCCCATCACTTCATGGGAAATAGATGGGGAAACAGTGGAAACAGTAGCAGGCTTTATCTTTTTGGGCGCCAAAATCACTGTTGATAGTAACTGCAGCCATGAAATGTAAAGATGCTTACTTCTTAGAAGAAAAGTTATGACCAACCTAGACTGCATATTTAAAAGCAGAGATATAACTTTGCCAAGAAAGGTTCATCTAATCAAGGCTATGGTTTTTCCAGTAGTCATGTGTGGATGTGAGAGTTGGACTGTGAAGAAAGCTGAGCGCCGAAGAATTGATGCTTTTGAACTGTGATTTTGGAGAAGATTCTTGAGAGTCCCTTGGACTGTAAGGAGATCCAACCAGTCCATTCTAAAGGAAATCAGTCCTGACTGTTCATTGGCAGGAATGATGTTGAAGCTGAAACTCCAATACTTTGGCCACCTGATGCGAAGAGCTGACTCATTTGAAAAGACCCTGATGCTGGGAAAGATTGAGGGCAGGAGGAGAAGGGGATGACAGAGGATGAGATGGCTGAATGGTATCACCAACTCAATGGACATGAATTTGAGTAAACTCTGGGAGTTGGTGAAGCACAGGGAGGCTTGGAGTGCTGTAGTCCATGGGGTCGCAAAGAGTCGACACAACTGAGCAGCTGAACTGAACTGAATAATGAATAGGTAATACAAGAATATATGAAGGACGTCAGACACTTGCAGCCAAGGATGATGAGAAAAGATCTGCTATATTTTGTGAATATAATGTTGGTATAATTAGAACCTTCAAGTTATGGGAAAAAAATCTATGAGCAATTCAATTTAGCATGTCTGATTTTACAAAATGGAAAACTAGGTAGAAAGACGAGATAAAGAGAAGACAGCTTTGTTTAAGCTTTGGAAGATATGTATTTTGCTTTAAATTCATAGTATTGACTCTCTTACAACTCATCATTTTTCTTTATTGAGGATCCTGCCGGTTGCTTTAAAAAAAAGGAAGTGCAAACAAAAAACACTACATTGCTTGTTTCTAAGTGAAACTATTTCTGTCTCTCTCACTGAAGACAAGTTTTTGCCTCAAAGTTTCTTCTTAGTTAAAAAATACACATCACTTGTCTCTAAAAGATACTTCAATGATTTAATTTATGAAGCAAACAAAATAGATATTGATTTGCACTCAAGCCTTAAAAATCAAGTATCTATTCTTTCTTTTTTTCTCTCCCCCCCCCCATTCCTTTTCTTTGATCTTCTGTGAGCAATGAACTCAGTGCAGACTGTGGGCAGGTCTGAGCAAGTATCATCATCCCAATGTCGACAAGTTTCCCTTTGTTGTCACCCTGCACCTTCGGTCACATTCATGATCTCTGCTTATACCCCATCTGTTCTCTTTTTAAACTATGGACAGTTAACTGGCTTCTGAAATGGAGAAAAATGGAACTAATACTCTCTGGCCAATAATGACTTTTAAACTTTCATAAGAGAGTCTGGCTGCTACCATGATGAAATGTGCAATGAAAGAGAAAGGGCAACAGTGTCCCTTCAAGCATTAATCATTACCTGTGCCCAGGGATTTAGGGAAAAAATTATGACTGTCTTAATGTATGAAAATTCATTATAAATTCTGCCCTCCTCAACCCAAACCTTGGCTCATGATGGAGCTATCCTTCCTCGCAACCATGATAGGAAAACTGGCTTTGAACTTCCCATTGTAACTCAGTCATACTGACAGATGTGACAAAGACTGGGTAGGCTTGGGTGACAGAAAGCTAAGCTCAGATTCATGCCTTGTAAAAATGCTCTGTCAGCTGCAGGAAGTGAAAGTCACTTAGTCGTGTCCGACTCTTTGCGACCCCATGGACTATACAGTCCATGGGATCCTCCAGGCCAGATACTGGAGTGGGTAGCCTTTGCCTTCTCCAGGGGATCTTCCCAATCCAGGGATGGAACCCAGGTCTCCTGCATTGCAGGCGGATTCTTTACCAGCTAAGCCACAAGGGGGCAGACCTATCAATCTGGACCCAGATCTCACCTCCAAGTTATTGTAGCTTGTGTTTTGGGGCCAGTTAGGATTTAGAAGTTTTCTTTTTCCCTAAGTCTTAATTTAAAACCAAAAGAAGATTCTTCACTTCTGACTGTGTGAGAATATAGCCGAATGAACTCAAAGACTAGAACTGTAATAAAGAAAAATTTTGTTACAGCCTCCCAGCTTCCCTAGACAAGGAGAGAAGGTCTCTTGCTTAGAAAAGATATAAAAGTTATAAGGCTTAATATTCCAAACAGGAGAGAAAGAATGACTCAAGTATTATGATAAAAATGCTAGCAATATTAACTAACATTGATCAAAGGCATATTGTGTCCCAGATACTATTTTAAGTGCTTTATATCGATTAACTTGTTTCATCCTCAAAACAGCTCTATGATATAGGTACTATTGTTTTAATGACCTAACAGATAAGAAAGATGAGCACAAAGAATTTAATCAAACTGCCAAGTGACACAGCCACTAAGAGGTGAAGGTAGGGTTTGGACTCAGGTAGTTTAACCCAGATTCTACCACGTAAGTCTTTAAAGAATCACAGATTCATACGACTTGTCAAAGGAGAGCAACAGATCAATCCCTTAGCAGGTTCCAGGAGATTTACTGGAGAAAGAACCAATCTCACTACATGTTCTGTTGGGCCAGAGTGGTGCTGGGAATAGTCGTGACTCTTAACGGGATCAGCCGTATCTTTGCAGATGGGGCCATGTGTGCAAATAGCACACCCATTTCCCCGAACTGACATCATTAAATACCAATCATAATCTTTATTTAACACATAACATTCACCCCAGTGTTCATACTCCAGGACTATTTTAGTTCAGATAAATAATGTTAGCTGCCATCAAAATCTCAGTGACCTAATAAAGTAAAAGTCTATTTCTCGTTCTTGCCATTCTCTGATGCAGGTTGTCAGGGAGCCCCTGCTCCACCCACTTGATAAGGGACCTAATATGCTTCCTTCTTTGACACAAGATTGCCCAGTAAGTGGATGAAGAAAGAGAATGAGAATGGAGGATCCCAAGAGACTTGATAGAGCCAGGCACATGGCTTCTACTCATGTTTCATTGGTCAGAATGTCAGGAGGCTGGGAACTGTGGTTTTATGTTGGTTCCAGGTAGAAGAGGAGAGTTGTGTGTTTACATAAGCACCGGCCTTCTGTGCTACAAAAACTGTAACTGATTTTACCACTATCTTTATGTGTTAGGACACATAGTCTTCAACTAATTTAGGAGATAATCTGGGGACCAAGGGGAGAAAGTTTCGTTGTGAAATAGCTCGGAGGATCTGCTATGATCACCTGTCCTGTTATGTTCTTTTACTTCTCATGGGATCAGCTGAAGAATTGGCTTTTGACGTTAAATTGGTTTGTTCTTGGGTCTTCCCTGGTGGTCCAGCGGTTGAGAATCTGTCTTCCAATGCAGGAGATGTGGGTTCAATCTCAGGTCAGGGAGCTAAGATCCCACATGCCAGGGGGCAACTAAGCGCATGTGCCACACTCAGAGAGACTCGCCTGCTGCAGCTACTAGTCTGTGGGCTCCAGAGCCCGTGCTCTGCAACTAGAGAAGCCTGCCTGCAGCAGCGAAGACCCAGCACAGCCAGAAAAGCAAATCGATTTGTGCCTCGAGCCTGTGTTAATCTCCTAAATGCTGCCAATGAAATGTCCCACCATGATTTCTCCACTAGAAAGATACTCATGATTATTCTTGAGACTGTGTTTATTTGCCTCCCCAACATTGTCTTAGAGTGAATTGCTAACTACACAAGTATTTTTTCTTTTGATTTTATTAAAAATAAAATATGACTGATTTCTTAGAAGGTATGCTTTATCACTAACTCTGTTTTGTAAAGTTAGTGATAAAACATATGAAAAAGACATGACAATATAAGATATTGTGAAGTCATAATTTTTAATATTTCTGCTGAGTGACATCGGCTATATCCAAACCCTCAAATTCTCTAAAATTAAGAAATCACAAATATATTAGGAGAACAAAATGAGTCATAATGGGTGGCTCACTCCATTTAGCATTTCTTTTATATTTGCCTTGGAAAGTACCTACCTTGCTTTAATGATGAAAGAACTTTGCTGGTCTCCAATGGCTACAGGAGGAAATAGAGGCTAAGAGCTAAGGCTCTGGTGACAGACCTCTTGAGTTTTATTACCTTGTGTTTTGGGACAAGTCACTAAACCTTTCTGTGCCTCAGTCTCCTCAACTAAAAACCAGAGGTAAGAATAAGTATTCATCCCATAGGGTTGATGTAAGAATTAAATAAACTCAGTTATAGCAACCTCATGGGGTGGCTACTATTATTTTATATCGACATGTGAAAACACTTAGAGCAGTGCTTGACCCATACTAAGTAATCAATCAATATTGGCCACAGTCACCATCATCATCATTATTATTACTACCCTTCCCAATCAAGAAATAATTTTTGCATTTTATGGTAAAAGCTTTATTTTTATTTTGAGATAGTTGAAATCCAAAGTATTAGACTGTGGTCCAGAAGAAATGCTACAGTGAGAATTACTTGTTAATATACACAATAGCCAAATGCCAGTCAGCTTGAGCCCTAAATTTCAACCATAATTTATTCATTCATTTATTGATTCAATTAATACTTACAGAATGCCTGCAGTGTGTCAATAGTGTAGTTCCACCACTTACCAGCTATGTGCACTGGAACAACCTACCTCTCTGAGCTTGATTTTCTCCATCTGAAAACTGGAATAATATCAACTTTTATCTCTGCTGTGGAGAATAAATTAACTAAGAATTAAGTAAGTTAAGTGAAGCACTGGCCTAGTGGCTGGCCTATGATAAGCACTCAATAAATTATTATTTTTGCAAAAATAAATATGAAAAGGTCTTTGTCCTGAGATATAGTTTTTTTTCATACAGTTTTTCAGACTGCAAATCATAAATCATTGTAGTATGTGTTAAAATCAATTTTTAACATAATATCAGCTTTAAAAAACAAAATTTAAAACAGGTAGACCAGGTTACAGTAGAATAGTATACTAGCAAGGAAGAGATTAAAATAGAACAGTACAAATGACAGTGTATCACATGTACTGAAATATTAAATTTACCTATGAAATGCCTACATGTATATGGATATTGGTGTGTGTAAAACATATTGCTTACTATGGGTTGCAACAAGCTGGAGTCAAGATTGCCAGGAGAAATATCAATAACCTCAGATATGCAGATGACACCATCCTTATGGCAGAAAGCAAAGAAGAATTAAAGAGACTCTTGATGAAAGTAAAAGAGAGTGAAAAAGTTGGATTAAACCTCAACATTCAGAAAACTAAGATCATGGCATCTGGTTCCATCACTTCATGGCAAATAGATGGCAAAACAGTGGCTGACTTTATTTCTCTGGGCTCCAAAATCACAGCAGATGGTGATTGCAGCCATGAAATTAAAGGATGCCTACTCCTTAGAAGAAAATTATGACCAACTTAGATAGCATATTCAAAAGCAGAGACATTACTTTGCCAACAAAGGTCCATCTAGTCAAGGCTATGGCTTTTCCAGTAGTCATGTATGGATGTGAGAGTTGGACTATAAAGAAAGCTGAGTGCCAAAGAATTGATGCGTTTGAACTGTGGTGTTGGAGAAGACTCTTGAGAGTCTCTTGAACTGCAAGGAGATCCAACCAGTCCATTCTAAAGGAGATCAGTCCTGAATATTCATTGGAAGGACTATATTGAAGCTGAAACTCCAATACTTGGCCACCTGATGTGAAGAGCTGAATCATTTGAAAAGACCCTGATGCTGGGAAAGATTGAAGGCGAGAAGAGAAGGGGACAGCAGAGGTTGAGATGGTTGGATGGCATCACCGACTCAATGGACATGAGTTTGAGTAAACTCCAGGAGTTGGTGGTGGACAGGAAGGCCTGGTGTGCTGCAGATGGGGTCGCAATGAGTTGGACACAACTGAGTAACTGAACTGAACTGAACTGATGAGTTGCAGGCAAGAAACTTTGAAAGCTTTTTAACAATACATGACAGTACTGTTGGCACCTTTAATTGCCCAGAAGTCAAAAGACTGTGTTTGTTATGAAGCTAGTTTGAAGAAATATCTTTACCAGCATGTGGCAGAAATTTGCACACATAGAATTCTTAAATCAGTCAATACTAAGGTCTCTTGGTTTGGTGGAAAGGATTAAAACCATTATCTAAAAATGAAAAATCAAGATTATTGATAAACTGCATTTTTTTGGCACCACTTCTGATCACTGTCATTCTGTAAATTAAAAAAGTCATTTCTTGTGGAGATAAGTCATATGGATGTATGGTATACTTGAAACATTCTGCATTAAACCTGCCTCCTCAGAGGCGAGAGGAAATCTGGCAGTCCTCTGTCATTCCTTGTGTGTTTAACCACAGAGACTACAGGGAAGAGAGCTGTCACCCATCGCCTCAAAAACTAGGCAAATAATTGCTGTCTTCTTAGGAGAGTCCTTGGCCCTCAAAGCCTTCAATTCCAGATCTTCCATCTTTAGAGTTTCTTGAGCACAGAGGCCTCCTGTCTCTTTTTCCAAATTAAGGACACTCAGCAGAGCTGCCACACTGGGCACTAATGAATTATCTGAGACTAATCTATACCATAATGAGAACTGGAATCTGTCACTCACTCTCCCAGGAGGTAACAATTCACACGCAGTTACATCACCCTATTAAAATAACTTATTAGCTGCGTTGCTTGTCCCCTACTATTCATTAGAAGGTGCAACCAAAGAGACATGTATTTGAACAAATGATGACATTTAATCTGAATTGTTCTCCATTTTGTGTTTATGCCTGAGTGCACACATGCTGTAAGTAAATGTAAGCGTTTTATACAGATCATCGGTACCTTAGGGAAGCAGCAACAGAATTATGACTTTTCACCACTTAGATGAGAATCTGCATCCTATTCAAAATGTATACTTCATTCTCTGTATTTTTGTCTTCCAGGAAACATTTATGTTTTTGCAAGAGGCCTTTGTTATAGGCATAATATATTATACCATCAAACCATTGACAAATCATTCTGAGATCTAAACTGTGGCGTAATCGTGAGCTGGTACAATTTTTATCACAAATGCACCAAATTATGTAAACGTTTCTTTGCTGTTTATTTTTGTCAGTGTAATATCTCAGTAAGAGCATAGGCTTTTGTCCTTATATGGAAGTTACTTAGGTCCTGGCTCTTCCTTTTAGTGGTCAGGTAATCTTAGGGGAAATTACTTAGCTTTTTAATCCTCATTTACTTCATCTGTAGAATGAGAGTAAAATAATATCTATCTCATACCTGAGGTCATTAAGAGGATTAAATGTGTTTAAACACTGCTTGGCTCGAGAGTACTTGGCTTGAATAATATCTATTATTATCATTATCCAGTCTTCCTCCTCTGAAGAAAAAATCAGAGATTTTTTTTTTTTGTATTTTTAAGTCATGTTTTTTATTTCTCTTTTGATGCAGGTTTCTGTAAACTGCAACTCTAGAGGGTAGCTCAAAAAGTACTGAAAAGCAACATCAATGCTTTAGTAAGCTTTGTGGCCCCGTTGCCCTGCTGGTCCATCCTGAACATCTGTCTCTGAAGAAAGAAACATCTTTCTTCCATGCAGTGTGATGTCTCTGCCAGTTGTTAGCTGTGTGGTTGTGAGCATACTTCTTTAACTCTCCAAGTTTCATGTTCTTCTTCGGGAACGAGTTAACACCTTCATTGTGCTGTTATGAAGATCAAATCAAATTGAATAACTTTGTAAAACATCCATCACTGTGTCTAGCAGGTATAAGTATTCAATAACCTGTAATTGTCATGATTATTGTAACTCATAATGCAACTGACTCATCATCTGTAAGAACAGTCCTCAGTAACTTTCTAATATTTACACAGATGCAGGCTCTACCCTGTCCACCCTTCCTAGTCTCTCTCATGTTGTCAAAAGCCAGCACTCCCAGGAGTTTTCCTGGAGGTTCACTGGTTATAGAATAGAGCTGTACAAACTGAACCATATCATACTTAAATAGAATCTGTAATTTTGACCTCATTCACCTCAACCTTATAGCAAACTATACGAAGCATCCTATGTTAATATCCTAGTTGTTTTATTATTAGATCATTAATTGGACTAAGTACTATTTCAAGAACTTTTAAATTAATATTTGGATTCATTTTTAGATGTGGACAACATAAACCACTCACAGACTTTCAAAACTATTTGAATTAAAAGGATATTCCAAAAATAACAATCACATAAGCACAATTATTCTGTAACATAATAAGTTGAAGAAGAGATTTGAATAATTTTGTATTTTTTAGAGTCAAGCTACATTTATGAACAACTGGCCATTACAATTGCACCCAAATGCTGTTTAAAACAAACCAGATTCTTTCTTGCACATTGGGACTTGGCATGAGTGTCTTGGGAGTTTTATGGCAACATGATGTATACAAAATGAGGTGTTGAGTTTCCATTATTTTGCATGAAATGTCTTTCCAGATTCACGTTTCCCACAAATCTTATCATAGTTTTCTAAAATGCAGTATGGTTTCAGTTCAGTTTGGTTCAGTTGCTCAGTTGTGTCCGACTCTTTGCTACCCCATGAATTATAGCATGCCAGGCCTCCCTGTCCATCACCAACTCCCGGAGTTCACTCAGACTCGCATCCATCGAGTCCGTGATGCCATCCAGCCATCTCATCCTCGTCCCCTTCTCCTCCTGCCCCCAATCCCTCCTAGCATCAGAGTCTTTTCCAATGAGTCAACTCTTTACATGGGTGGCCAAAGTACTGGAGCTTCAGTTTCAGCAACATTCCTTCCAAAGAACACCCAGGACTGATCTCCTTTAAGATGGACTTGGATCTCCTTGCAGTCCAAGGGACTCGCAAGAGTCTTCTCCAACACCACAGTTCAAACGCATCAGTTCTTTGGCACTCAGCTTTCTTCACAGTCCAACCCTCACATCCATACATGGCTACTGGAAAAACCATATCCTTGACTAGACGGACTTCTGTTGGCAAAGTAATGTCTCTGCTTTTGAATATGCTATCTAGGTTGGTCATAACTTTCTTCCAAGGAGTAAGCGTCTTTTAATTTCATGGCTGCAATCACCATCTGCAGTGATTTTGGAGCCCCCCAAAATAAAATCAGACACTGTTTCCCCTGTTTCCCCATCTATTTCCCATGAAGTGATGGTACTGGATGCCATGATCTTCGTTTTCTGAATGTTGAGTTTTAACCCAACTTTTTCACTCTTCTCTTTCACTTTCATCAAGAGGCTCTTTAGTTCTTCACTTTCTGCCATAAGGGTGGTGTCATCTGCGTATCTGAGGTTATTGATATTTCTCCCAGCAATCTTCACTCCAGCTTGTGCTTCATCCAGTCTAGAATATTGCATGATGTACTCTGCACATAGGCTAAATTAGCAGGGTGACAATATACAGCCTTGATGTACTCCTTTTCCTATTTCTGAAGTAGGTCCATCCTATTTCTGTCCTTTATTGAGCCCATCTTTGCATGAAATGTTCCCTTGGTAGCTCTAATTTTCTTGAAGACCTCTCTAGTCTTTCCCATTCTATTGCTTTCCTCTATTTCTTTGGACTGATCACTGAGGAAGGCTTTCTTATCTTTCTTTGCTATTCTTTGGAACTCTGCATTCAAATGGGTATGTCTTTCCTTTTCTCCTTTGCTTTCTGCTTCTCTTCTTTTCACAGCTATTTGTAAGGCTTACTCAGACAGCCATTTTGCATTTTGAAGATGGTCTTGCTCCCTGTCTCCTGTACAATGTCACAAACCTCTACCATAGTTCATCAGACATTCTTTCTATCAGATCTAGTCCCTTAAATCTATTTCTCACTTCCACTGTATAATCATTAGGGATTTGATTAGGTCATACTTGAATGGTCTAGTGGTCTTCCCTACTTTCTTCAATTTCATTCTGAATTTGGCAATAAGGAGTTCATGATGTGAGCTCCCGGTCTGGGATACAGTGCTCATATATAATTCCTAACTAGGAAGAAAAATCCCCTCTTTCCTATGGCTTGGTTTCTCTCAAACTAAGCTAAAATTTCTTTCCTATTTTCCTAATCTGGGCTAATTTGCATGACTAGTTTAGATAAACCAACTAAAAGAATTTTAAAAATCACATTATAAATCCCTAACTCAAAATTGCATGGGTTATTGGCATTTGAAAGCAACATGGTGACTGTATCAAGCTAATTGAAAACCAATATAGTTCACTTAGAAAAAGCTGGTAACAGAGATAATGTGGCTGACCCTCTAACAGGCAGCATCCATGTGGTTTGGGAGCTGACCCTAATTCTGGAGGCAGGAGCTGATTTGACTAAGTCAATTATAATAATCCTATCTTCCTTGCCAGTATTTCTTGAGGAACCAGTGCTTAAGCCTATTAGAATATGGCATTCCCTGGCTGTCCTTTGACTCTAGAATCTGTGGCCGAAGTTGGTCCAGTCAGATTCCATGGAGGGACTTATGGTTAAGAGGAGCAGCCTTTACTCTCACTGAAGAAAGATGTGGAATGAAGTTAACACTGTGGGCAACACAGGAGAAGGAGAAAGAACCTGTATGTTTGATGATGTTGTTACAGTTGCTGAGTCAACCAACCCTGAAGGCCACACTACCTTGAAAGAAGAAATACACTTTTATCACAGTTTAAGCTGTCTTAAGTCTGGCTTTCTGTTCAGTTTTGCAGCTCAAGCACAGTTAGGAAAAAGATATTCACCCCTTACCGCTTGCCCTATTGGCTTGGTTTTAAAGGGGCAGTTAGGATCTGTGCATTGTGAATCACTGATTTGGTTCAACATAAAAACCGACCCAGATTCATGTCTATATTTATTAAGCACATCATGTAACACATGCTGATGTAGCAATTTACTAGTCTGTAAGTACATTCACAACAGGTTAAGGAACAAGTAGATCGGTACCTGCATTTTTTTTTTTTTTTTTTAGGTGAGTAAGAAATTCAGAGTGGTTACATAACTTTCTTCACACTACACTGTTACTTGTTGGAAATTTCTTACTTGAACTCAAGTCTTTCAAATCCAGTTTCCATTACCCTGGCACTTTGATTCCGGGTGGAAAGATGGGGTTGCATGAAGAACTCCACCTTGTATCATTTGGAGGCAATTTCTGTTCATAGGATAGACCTTACCTACCACTTTGAACATTATACGCTAACACTTCCCCGCCCCACCCCACACCGCTATTGTATCCTGTGGAAAATTGCCAGAATCATCATATGTGTAACATGCTGTAACGCTATGTAAGCTGAAATAGTAATATCTATTTTAACACAGCTAACACATTTCTTAAGGCTCTTCATAGTCACATAAAAATTATGTGTGTATGCATGAAAACATATATAAATATATACAGATATAGTATATCTGACGGAGAAGGCAATGGCACCCCACTCCAGCACTCTTGCCTGGAAAATCCCATGGACGGAGGAGCCTGGTAGGCTGCAGTCCATGGGGTCGCTAAGTCGGACACGACTGAGCGAATTCCCTTTCACTTTTCACTTTTATGCATTGGAGAAGGAAATGGCAACCCACTCCAGTGTTCTTGCCTGGAGAACCCCAGGGACGGGGGAGCCTGGTGGGCTGCCGTCTGTGGGGTCGCACAGAGTTGGACACGACTGAAGTGACTTAGCATAGTATATCTGAAGCATATTTAATTTAGCTTTTTATTTCTTTGTCTCACAGTTCTCCCTGCCTTGGGTTCAGTAACTTAAAACATTCTACTGCCACTCTAAATGGAAAATATTTGTGATTCATTCTAGGGCTGCATACTGAATTAGGTTTGAATAACACCAAAAATAAAGTGATTATCACACATATGAGTGAAACAACCCACTGTCAATCACAGATGACATACTGTCTGTAGAGCTCTGCTTACTGCTTCTAAAAGCCTGAAGTTCTTCAGAAAGTGCTACCATGGATTCTCTTGATTCTTATAAAATAATGGTCTGGAAAAGTAAAACCTCGAATAAGCAAACATCTTTCCTTTGCCTTTCCCATCCACTACTTTTTCCTGAGTGTTTCTTTTAAAGCCAAGATAACTTGCATTTGTTGCAGTCTGGAGCTTTAGCATGAAATTAATTTTTTACCATAGCCAACAACTGGCATTCAAGGCCAAATGTGGCATGCAAATTGTCCAGAGACGCTGTAAACCTAGAGCTCAACTGTAAGGCTGGGGAAATGCAGGACTTGGGGAAACAGGGTAAATTCAGACTTTGACCAGTCATACTAACAAGGACTTCACTTCAAGGAGCTCGATAAGAGGCATGGTAAGGCTGCCCAGAGCATGTTAGGCTGAATACAAATTCCACTGGTTATTCACAGGTAATATCTATTCCATGAATAGTAAGTACTCCATGGATAATAAGCATTCCATGGTTACAGTATGTAGGCTTGCCTAAATTTGTCTATCCAAAGAACCTATTGTGTATGTGGGAGGGTGGGCCGTAGCATCTTAGCAGACTAGGGCTCTATAAAACACACCTGGAGAAGTGTAAAACACACCATATCAGAGGGCTCCATTCAAAATAGGTTAATTATATGAAAATGAAGAGGATACAATCAAGAAAACTTATTTCTTTTTATCTATTTTTGTCTGGAAGTTTTACTTTGAATCTTTTCATTGAAATAACACTTTGTATCACATTAATACTACTTTTTTCTAAGTTCCTCTCCATTTCTTCTTTTTGCTCTCATGAACCTCTGAGGGGATAGTTGGGACAACTGTATTTTTTTTTTACCCCTGGAGGAGGAAATGGCAACCCACTCCAGTATTCTTGCCTGAAAAATCCCATGGACAGAGCAACATGTCCGGCTACAGTCCAGATCACAAAGTGTCGGACACAACAGAGCATGCCCACACAGATTCTCTTTTATGGTTGAAAAAAATGATGCAGAGAGAAGTAAATGCCTTTTACACCAGTATGGGCTGGGTAAGGGCATTGGAAGACTAAGACTAAATTTGGCTTGCAGCTTATTTTTGTGCAGTCTGGAACTAAGAATTTTTTTAAACATTTGTTAAGAAAAATAAAAAGTGGAATATTTGCTATCTGGCCTTTTACCCAAAAAAAGTATGCCAACCTCTGGACTAGGTTATGCTGTGGTAACAAATAATACTTATAAAATCTCAGTGATTTTCCCAGACAAAAATGTATTTCTTGCTGACACTGCATGTCCAGCACTGGCTGTTGGGAGTCTCTGCTTCTAGATCACTCAGGAGGCGAGACTGACAGAGACTATGTGTCGTTATGTGCTTCCATGGTTGCCACAGCCATTGGAAGGGAATATGAGTTGAACACTGGCTCTCAGAATTTCCACCTGGGCATGAAACATCCCACTTCTGCTCACATTTCGCTGGCCAAGCAAGTCTCATGGCCTTATCTCACTTCAAAGGGGCAGAGAAATCCTACCCTGCATGTATAAGAAGGAAATCCAAAAATATTTGGTGAAAAATAGCACTAATATAGGGTACACATACTTGCACACACACATATGTGTTTAGAAAACTAATTCAAGAATCTATGTCCTATGAATCTTGATTCCTTGATTCTCTCTATATATACGCACATATACATATGTATATATAGATAGATGTCTACCTATCTCTATAATATAGAAATATATAAAGAAATGTCTATTGTATATAATTCTTATCCTATGTATAAATCCATTCATATCAGCATGTAATAATTATCTCTTTATATAGGTAGATCTACATATGTATCTGTTGACAGATATTAACATTAGAAGGAAACCTATAGTTGATTGGTGGCTCAGCTGGTAAAGAATCCACCTGCAATGTGGGAGACCTGGGTTCGATCCCTGGGTTGGGAAGATCCCCTGGAGAAGGAATGGCTACCCACTCCAGTATTCTGGCCTCGAGAATTCTATGGACTGTATAGTCCATGGAGTTGCATGACTGAGCGACTTTCACTTTTTCAGTTTATAGTTGGTTCTAAGGAGACTCTTTTATTGTATAGACAAAGACAGGTAAGGTTAACAGTGACAGATTCAAAGTGCAAGATTCTTATAAATTTTAGGTTCTAGATAATCTCTCTGGATAATCTCTACTTCTTACTGTATAGTAAACTTCTTTTCTAAGTGAAAGCGGTATATCATTTTGAAATCATGCTCCATAGGTTTTTTATATGGTCTCATGTTGGAATTAGTTGCTCTATGTGAGAAAGAGAAGTCTGCATGCCCTGCCCCAATACACACAGTAAAGAACAATCTTCTTGGTTTCTAAGTCATTGTGAATTGAGTGTCCTTACTCCTTGCCTGCCTGCACTAGGTTGAACTGTGCTCTGAAACAATTCCACATCTGACAGCAAATAGCCACACCCTTCCTGGCTTAGTGGCAAAGCAAGAATATTTCAGATGAGAAAGAAGCGATGGAATCATTTTTTTTCCTTTTCACATATACATCCTTCTTTCTTTCTTTTTTTTTTTTTTAATTTCATGGCTGCAGTCACCATCTACAGTGATTTTAGTTAGTTAGTTAGTTAGCTAGTTAAGTCACTCAGTCATGTCCGACTCTTTGCGACCGCGTGGACTGTAGCCCACCAAGCTCCTCCATCCATGGGATTCTCCAGGCAAGAATACAGGAGTGGGTTGCCATTTCCTTCTCCACATCCTTCTTTCAATCAGAGATCATCGGTGGGTTTATTTCCTTCCATCTTCAACCCTTTAGGAGATGCCAAATGAGAGAAATCTCAGTTATGAGGTTTCTTGACCATACACTAGGCCATCCCATTCATGTGTGCTTTGTCCCCTGAGAACTATTTAATACTGCCCAAATGGCAGGGTTTACAAATAACCAATTCCTGCTGAGGGAGAAAACCCCTAAAAGGTACAATTTCTTTTCAGGAGAAAAGTCACAATATTTAAAGAAAGAAGATCTTGGGGAAAAGCCACCAGTGGAAGAGTCCAAGCAGGTCTTCCATCTGTGTTTGGGGAATGGTTAACAGCAATGTGTGGGAAGTCAAACAAAAATGGAGAGCAGAGATTTTCTTTGCTTTTTTTAAAAAGGATGTTTGTTTAAGGAAAGTATGTGTGGGGGCAGGAAGGGGGAGAGCCATGGCTCCAGTGAAAGCGAAGAGACCGGGTGAAACGCATACCAGCAGTAGTTCAGAGGACTTCTGGTGATGAAGATAGTGAATAAACTAAAGAGGCAATTTTCATAAAAAAAAAATGTTGCCCAGCCATAGAGAGACAGTGACACTGTAAGGTTGCCGCTGAATAATTAAATCCATCAGTGATGGCTCAACTCGTGAACATCACTGATATCCATCTCAATTGGCTTCTCTGGGTTTTTCCATTTTTTTTTCTCTGAAACTCTCTATATTTCCATTGAGTTTCTTCTGGAATTAACCTGTACCTTTGAGAAATATGATTAAACTGCTTTAAAAAGCCCCTGGTTTCCATCTTGAAAGAGAAACTGTAAATGCAAAGAGAGTACCATAGCTCCTAGCTCTTATTTCTAAGGCATCTGGATGTCAGCAATTTGGAGAATAAAAGTGAGGAGGCATTTTATCAGACATTAGAAAAGTGATGCAGAAATCCCAGAGAAAATGGCAACGTTTTCTACAAACATCCAGCCATAAAGGCTATATTTTGGTTAAAGATTATGTCCACTGTGATGATGAGTTGGAAGAATCATTTTATATGACTTTACTGGCTCATGAATATAAACAACTTAAAAATATTGTAAACTCTTACTTTGAAAAGAACCAATAATAATTTTATTATTTGTCTTCAAAGAGAAACAAGCCTAAGATTCTCAGCTTTTCTCTGTGAAATTACAGGGTATCTGATTCTCTGTGAAGTTATGATAATGATAAAGAAACTTATATAAAAATCTTATCCCCACATATTTAAACCTCTCTTATTGATGACATTCAAGTTGATGTATGAAAGTAAAAGCATATCTCATATTTGGACTGAAATCAAACTTATTTCAAAGAAAATATTTAAATATGCAATGTATCATTCAATTTCAGAAAATCAAAACTCTTCAAGTATATGTCTTACAGGCTTTCTATGTTAGTGGATCATACTTAATCACTGAAGAGTTAATATTCTATGTATACTGTAATTAAAAATAAATAGATCAAAGTCACCTTGTTCTCAAATGTGCCACATGAGGCAAACAGTTCATTTCTATAAAAATAAATTTCTAATGTTGAAGCATTAATTGAGCCTCCCATCAAGAATTCTGTGGTGTTTGTTCATTTATCTAAGATACTTTTTTTTTCAGACTCATGAATATTTATGAACCACTGGGTTCAATTAAGTATTATAAGAAGTGAGAGGTAGTGTCTTCCAGACGTAAAGGGTGCTTTTAATTCTATTGCTTCTCCAGATACTCACTGGCGTCTTGTCATGCTTGAATGAGCCATTCAAAATAGAGCTGCCATCTAATCGAAGTACCTGAAGTGCAAAGACGAGAGGAGAATTTAATGAAGCATAAATTGTCTGTTCAGTTGGAGATGCAGACTCCTTTACCATAGCACAATTAAATAAAACATAATGGAGGCTTCTATTAATCAACCCCAGCCACCTTCTGTTTTGCAGACACGAAACCTACAGGATTAATTAATGTCTTAATTGTGAAGTGTGATGCAGGGACAGTAAATGTATTCTCTGTGTGCATGTGTGTGTGTGTGTGTGTGTGTGTTAATAATCAAGAGTCTACCATAACAAGCGCACCATTCTGGTGAGGGATATTGGGGAGGATAGTGGAAGGAGGTTGTGCATGTAGGTTAAGGGAATATAAAGGGATTCTTTGTACATTTCACTCAATTTTGTTGTGAACCTAAAACTGCTCTAAAAAAATAAAGTCAATTTTAAAATGTGAAAAAGAAAGAATCTACCATGTATAAGACACTGTGTTCAGTGCTGGTGGAGGATACTAAGTTGATCACAATGGTTCCACTAGCTATAGAAAACAGTAGCCTTTATCAGGTATCAACGAATTGGCTTATTTTTTTTTTTTAACAAAAAGTCATTATTTAGCTCTTCCGGCTCAGGCTGTGAAAAGTGAAGGCATTGGAATTTGGAGGAATGGGAACTAGAATGGCTCAATGGAAGAAAATCCCAGCTATTTGGGGGATAGTGAACTTTCTTTTTATTGTAAACTGTACTGAATTTCTTAATCTTCTGGGTGTGCCCATAATGGGTGACTATGCATGAAAGTCAGAAGCTTAGTCATTAAGAGAAGGGGAAGCTGAGGGCTGTGGGAGGAGGGGTCACCCTTAAGGTCACCCCCTCCCCATGCGTACCTCTACAGGAGCCAAGCAGCTCAAGACGTGGAAATGACAACTAGCAGAGTGACTAACCAAGTTCAGAAAATGAGAACAGCAACCAAGAGATCTAAAAAGCCACCAAATAACCCACTATTCATTCAAGAATTCCTTTTGTTAGGAACGATTTCTTTAGCACCTACTGTTGTTATTGTTTAGCCACTAAGTGGTGTCCGACTCTTTTGTGACCCCATGGACTGTAGCCTACCAGGCTCCTCTGTCCTTGGGTTTTCCCAGGTAAGAACATTGGAGTGGGTTACCATTTCTTTCTCCAGAGGATCTTTCCGATCCAGGGATTGAACCCGTGTCTCCTGCGTTGGCGGGTGGATTCTTTACCACTGAGCCACCAGGGAAGCCCCTTTAGTGTCTATACATATATGTAAACATTTGGAGATGCTAGGCAGTAGGTATATCTCAATGAACAAAACTGGCATGTTTCCTGTCTTTTTTCCATTGATAATATAGTGGTGAATCAGTTTCAGGAGGCTGTATCACCTGCCACTTTTCCTTGTACCATCACAGAACTCCGGGATCCAATTCAGGATCTCTCTTGAGACATCTTTCATCTAGAATAGTACTTCAGTCTTCCTTTTTATTTTCTTGACCTTGAATCTTCGAAAAAATATAGGTGTTTTAGATGTAGAATGTCTCTTTATTGTGGTTGTCTCATGTTTCCTTACAATCAGAATCTTGATTTCCTGCCATGGCTGTGTAGATCGGTCCTCAGCCTAAGACTCAAGGCGAACCTTCTGCAGAGCCAGAGCTTTTTCTCAGTGCACTTCCTTCCTCTGATAACTCTGTCGCATGATTTCTAATTTCCTTGACTTTCCTCAACTCTAATTTCTGTCTCCTCAACTCAGTGAAATCAATGTGCTTTGTACATTGCACATTGTACTGTGCTATAACCTGTAAACTACCTCCAGGCAGTAAGCCCTCCCTTTCCTTGCCCTTCTCTGGGATAATGGTCCCGTGAGTCCATTGTCCATTGTCCAGTGTCTTAAAATTATTGTTTCACATGTTTTGCCACATTTTCTGATTATTTAAGGCGAAAGGATTTATTTGGTGCTTGTATCCTAACATGACCAGAAGCAGAGGTCAGTTACTGTCTTCTGACAGTTGAACGCATGTGTGTGTGTATGTGTGTGTACGCTCAGTCGTATCTAACTCTTTGCGATCCCCTGGACTGTAGCCAACCAGGCTCCTCTGTCCATGGGATTCTCCAGGCACGAATACTGGAGTGAGTTGCCACTTCCTACTACAAGGGATCTTTCTAAGCCCCCTCGCTTGCACTTCCGTCACTGGCAGGTGGATTCTTTACCACTACGCCACCTCGGAACTAGAGCATAAAAATTTATTGCATTGACAGGTGCTAAAAGCAAAGAGTGACTATAGTTTCCTTCTTCGAGGATACTTGGCCGGAACCTAGTGCTTGGTTCTGATCAGCCCCTCAGAGCCATGCCTCCACGTCACCACTACATTCTCTGCCCAAATTTCTTCAAGGGCCCACTCCTCCCAGATTAGACAGTAGTCACCTCTTCTCAGTTACCTGCTCCTGTGACCACATCCTCCTTGCAGGCGCCCCCAAACCACCATCAGGACTGCAGAACCGAAAAGGTGGACACATTGGTCTCAGGGTATCAATAAAGCCAGCCCTGGTGTGGGAGAGCAGGCTGCTCACAATGGACTATGCATAACACCTAGACAGCGTGTGAACCGTTTATTCCTGGAACTACAAAGCTCCCATTTGTTTGACTTCCCTGAGACTCATTTCGAACAAATGAAATCCATTTTTTTTAAAATGGATAATTATGTAACAAACCTGTGTGAGACAGGGGTTCGGAAATCTTGGCGTCACAGTATGTACCTTTGACAAGCACACCCTGGGAGACAGTGGCAGTAACATAAAGCCCCAGGCCGGCTTCCTGCGGCCAGTGGAAATGACTCTCCACGGAGAAAACTGCAGCACATTTACCCTTGTGTCAGCTTTACACTTTCTGTAAGCTTTACAGAAGGTCCACTTCTGTTTTCTTCCCACATTGGAAGATATTGGAAAAATTGGACTAGTCTTTTCAGTGAAGTATTTTGGTACTAAAAAGGTACTAACTTGCAGTCCAAAGATGTTAAATTAGTAGCAGAGTTTAACAACTTTTACATAGCAGTTGATTATTGGCAGAAGAAAATTTGATCTATGTATCCTGATTTCTAGCCTGAGCTTCTTTTAGGTAAATTTAAAAAGTTATTTCCTAGAGTTTCATGACATTAAGACACTTTAGAGATAAATCTTAGGGAATATGGTTTTCCCTTTTAAGAATATACAATTATAAACTATTTATTTTTAATGTTTTAGACTTTTGTTAAATACAAGTGATTTTGGTCAAGTACAACTTGTTTGTGTTTCTTTTTTGATTCTTCCAGGCTTTATTTCATTAAAATGTATAGAATTCATTCAGATTTACTAGGTTCACTCATACAATGACAGTTGGCTTTCTAAGAACTATTAGATGGGCAAGAAGGCTTTGAGCCTAATGATAGTTCATTCTTAGAAACAGGAAACAAAACTTTGCCAAGATTAAACAAGCCCAAACACCAAAGGTTCCAGGTCAGTTTGAAACAAGAAACCACAAATTTTGATTGGATCTAAACTTGGCAGTATAAGACTCACAAGGATTGTTTCTAGTATATATAGAAGAGATATATACACAGTCTAACAAAGGGAGACAGGAAGGCCAGTTTAAACTAGCAGAACATTCCGGAAAGGATTTAAAATACGAGTCTGTGGTAGTGAACGTGTGTCTGGAGCCCCAAGTCCCATGTTCTGCCACTAACACACCTGGACTGAGTTAACAGAGGGACAGATGCCTTTGCAGACATCAACTGACTTTTCTGAGGTGAATGAATGACAAATCAAGTATACAATCTTCCACAGAAATGAGAGTTCAAAAGATGAAGTGTAAACATGAAAAATTCATTTCAGAATTCTCATTTTCTTAACTTACATGATGAAGTTAACTGGGACAACAGCTCCTTATTTGAGTACCAGCGGGCTCAGAAAAGCAAAAAGATATTTGTGAATTATTTTTGAGTCACTAAAGAGAAAGTAGAAATATACATTAAAATACTTTACCTTTAAAGTGTAACTATTGAAGAAATTATCATGTGGCTGGAAACTAGCGTTTCATTGTCAGTGAATCTCAGGAAAATACCTTTGAGTTTGTTAGCACTTCCCTGTGTTTCTTAAAAGGCCACACCAGTTCCAAAGCACAGAATGTAACATTTTTAAAAGCTTTTTCTTAAAACTATGAAATGTAATGCACATAAAGAAAAGTATAAAATAAAATAACAAATTATTATAAAACAAAATAACATGGTAACGTCACATATGTCAAGAAATAAAACAATGTCAGCTACCCACAAACGCTTCCCAAGGTTTGGGACATATTGAGTCCCAATTTGAATGAATATTACATTCAAATAATCCCATAATGTTTTCAGAGGATAAAAATATTATAATTCATATCTTCCAAAATTCATATCCCAGATAAGAAGCATATTCAGACTTGAACAGTTCTGGTAAGTGTGAACCAACAGTAAGCCAAGATTTGTATTTGGTTTGAGTGAAACATGTCAAGTGAGGACTTAGAGATAATGAACACAGTCAGCATCCAACAGAAAATTCAAATCTGCTCTCCTGGTACTTTGCTTATGATGAAATTATGCTGTTAAGATCTGAGATCCACCTACAGCTTTTCTTTGTGGCCTGAAAGCCAGTTTCCTGTCAAAGAAAACAGGGAAATATCATAAGGTTTACAGGCAAAATTTGTGTAGGAGTAGGTTAATATTAGCTTGATCCGGCATTCACTTTCTAATATAAAGGAAGAACTTGTCTTTCCCACAGACAATTCACGTGTTGTTTCTGCTCCCATCTTTCCCAGACCCAGTGCTTCCTCTCAATGGGAAATTGTTTCTGGCAGCATGGATGGGGCAGGCCAGACACACAGCTAAAGAGTCTTCACAAATGGATTCCAAGATAGCTTCTTTTCAAAAAGAGCCTTGTGCCTACTATACTACCTTTCCTCACCTCCCTTTTGCCAAATCTTGTTCAGTATATTTTGAGATGAGCATACATTTAAAAAAAAAATTGCATACTGATTTTGTTAAACTTTTAAGAAGGATAATACCATGGCTGCGTACAATTATTAGGTGAGTAAACTCAATCTTTATATATATGTAGCTTTATGAGGAAAAAGAGAAAGAAAGAAGGAAGCGCGGAAATCAAGAAAGAAAGAAAGGAAAGAAGGAAGTGAGAATTGTCTTCCTGTGTGTGCTTTTCAGCAGATTCCAGGCTGCTCGTGTCTTGGAACTATTTCTTGTCCCAGCAGAAAGCATATGAGAAGCTTCCTGACTAGCACAAAATTGACTTGCATGCCGGATTCTTGACTCCTTACTGGTTACTGATCAACTTACTCCTTACTGATCAACCGTTTCCTGTCTTCCCTGTCAAGGTGTCTACCTCCTGCCCTTGCCTGACCTCTGGCTTCCCTCGTGGTTGCCACTTGTGGTCTTTCTGATCTCTACTCACTTGGTGGGGTTTGCTTGCGTGGCATCTGACTCCAACATGAATTCTGCAGTTGGTCTGGTTACAGCACAGCCCTGCTGTCGACTTCTGCACTGACGCATTCCATTTCTAACCAAACCACTCGCTCACACCTTGCCTTTGCCTTGTTGAGTCAGTGACCAACTTCTGAACTCACCTCCTCTCCCACATACTCAGCCTCACTTTCCTCAAGTCCTGCGCTTGCCTTGTCACATGACATATTCTGTTCAGAGCACCAGGCAGGCAGCATCACTGGTCATTGTTTAATGTACTCTGTATTGTTATTGCCATGAGATTGTTTCTTCAATTATTCTATAAGGGGCTACCTTAAGACAGGCGCCGTGTCTGCACCTGGAGCATCCAGCTTTATGCCTAGAACTTAACATGCTGATATGTACATTTATTGATGAAAGATTTTAACCTGGACTGGGATGGAGTCTATTTCCGGATTTACCCTTATCTCATGTTATAATCTTAAGCAAGAGATTGGATATACTTGGTTCTCAGTGTCTTCACTTGCAAAAGAAGGATGATCATTGGGATGGTCAGCTTCAAAGTTCAATTCTGCTTCATTCAGTTAAGAATCTTAATTATGAAATCTTCCATAATGATACTATTCAGTTTTCCTCCTAAAAGGGGGATCTGCATTGTTCTCACCATTATTCAACACTGATTTTCACAGAAAAGCGATTTTTTTTTAAGACAAATGATCTGTATTTACCTTTCTCATGCCCATCACAATGCTGAGCAGATAGGTTCTTCAAATCCTAGAACTAATGTAAGAAGTGAATCGCCACCTAGTGGACACGTCCCTAGCGTGAGCCCTCCCCACCGGAACGAGAGGAAGCTTTGTTCTCTGATGATGGATCCCACCCATAGTTTCTCCTTCCTCCACCTGACACACATCTCAACCCTGTAACTGCTTTTGCTTTCTGAAAAAATAAAAAAATAACGGAAGCATTCATCTTGATAAGAAAAGATGTATTTGTTTTGATGATATCTGATTTAATATTTTTACCCATTTGTATTTCACATTTTCCACGGTAGGCATTTTCGGGGAAACTCAGACGGGATCTTTTTAGTCTCTTATCAATTTGGTTGCAAAACAGTCCTTGAGCATTCAAAGACGCCTTGGCTAAACACACAGAAAATGATGGTAGAGTTCACATGTCTCTGAAGCAGAACAGACTATAGACAACCCAACCTTTCATCCAGTTCCTCACCAAAGGCTCAGAGTTTTACAATTTTTTCTTTTGTTTGTTTTTTTAAAGGAAAATCATTTAGAAGCTAATTTAGGACTTTGGTTTAGTAGTTATTTCCATGTAAAGTGGAATCTTCGCCTGGATAATATTTTCCCCGAGCTTGAGGAAATCTAAGTGACCTCTACTTAGAATGAACAAAAGGATACGATCGCACTAGATTTTCTTTCTCCACCTAGGAAAAAAATAGCTATGAGTGCTGCCAGCGGAGGTTCAAAGAAGCTTCAGAGAAGGTGGTCTTGGTTAATTCATGAAATATCAAGAGAATTGCTGCAAATCTTTAACACAGCTTCTGATGCCTCTAAGATACTTATTATTTTAGCAACAGAAATGTATTCATTTAACCAGCACTAATGATTCCTTCCCGCAGCTTCAGACTGGCCAGCTATTCATACTGTAATTGCAGCATGAGACTACATTTCTCCAGCCTTCTCCACAAACACATTTCCCCCCTTCCCATTAGTTTTTCTCTTGCCTCTAAGTGCCTCCAGCCAGCTCATGAGATTCTGATAATTTAATTCCTCTTTCCGACAACCAACAACCCAGTGTAAAATTTCTTTTGCTTCTCCGCAGACTTTTGTTTAATTTCTCTCTCTGACATTTTTTACTCTGTCTCAAAAAGACTTTGGAAGTTCTTTGAACCTAAAAATAACTTTCCTATTGATCCTAATAGCTATTCCAACTAAAGTTCTTTCCCACCCTTTTTCCTTACTCCCTTCCTTCCTTCCTTTCAAGATAATCATTTGAAACCGTTCTAACCAAGGTATTAATACAATCTCCCTGAGTTCCACAGACATATTCCCAGTGGCAATCCTGTAGAGCCTCAGTCCTAACTAAATCATTCATAGGATTCTGTCAAGATTTCTAAGTCATATTCTCATACCTCACTCTTGAACAGACTTTTCAGACTTGATCTTTCACCTGCACTTTCTGGAAGCAGGTATATAGGTCAATCCAAACAGCCAAGTAGAAAGGACTGGTTGGGAGTGGAGGGGGCAATGAAGAAATTATAAGCTTGGAGCCAGCCTTGCTCATGCTTTCACCCCCAGGCCCCCAAAGGAAAATATACCGTCATAGAAAAACTGCTCTTGCTCTTTTGTTCCATTCGTACCCTAAGCAAAATCTCTACAGAGATCAGGGACAAAGACTAATTTCAGAATGGATGTACTAATCAATAAGCATTCGATAAATATCTATCAGTATATATAGGCTATCTTAGGTGAGTAGAAAAGAGAAATAAATATAAGTCACAGTTCTTGGATCCGCTGAGTTTACAATATTATTTGAATGTCAAAACTAATATTTAAAGATTCATGGAAAACAGACAAGCATCTGTGTGATAAATCATATCTAGTTTTTTCCTATAGAAATCATGGCAGAATTAAGGCTTGTGTTGTTGACCAAACACTTGATACTAAGCCCTTCATGGAATTCACCATGAGTGCCACATTAAGTATAAATAGTATACCTGTATGGTATAAATGTTTCTACGAAGTGTATCAGAAGCTCAAGCAGTGAAACATCATATATTCTGTCAGGTGGTGAACTGGCAAAAAAAAAAAAAGAAAAGAAAAATATACACCTTAAGCCCTAGAATCTGGGAATGTGACTTTATTTAGAAAAAAAGGATCTTTGCACATGTAATTAACTCATGAGTGCTGGAGTGGGTTGCCATTTCCTTCTCCAGGGGATCTTCCCAACCCAGGAATCCAACCCAGGTCTCCCGCATTGCAGGCAGACACTTTACCATCTGAGCCACCAGGGAAGCCTCACATCTTAAGCCCTAGAATCTGGGAATGTGACTTTATTTAGAAAAAACGGATCTTTGCACGTGTAATTAATTTATGGATCTTAAAGTGAGATTCCCCTGGATTGCCACGATAGTCCTTAAATACTATGACAAGTATCCTTGTCAGAGACAGAAGAGAAGACACAGACCAGAAGAAAAGATTATGTGAACACAGAAGCAGATATTCAGATCTTACAGTCACAAATCAAGAGAGCCCCGATACCACCAGAAACTAGAAAAGGCAAGGACAGTCCATTCCTTGAGCCTTCAGAGATACAGCTGCCCTACTTAATTGCAGACTTGTAGTTTATAATTCTGAGAAAATAAACTCCTATTGTTTTAAGCCACTAAGTTTGTACTAATTTGTCTTGACAGCCCCAAGATATTAATACACATGGTAACCAATTACATAAAATCTTCTGATGATCTTACTTTACTTACCATAATTTCTACCTGACCTTTACAGTAATAAATCAGAAATTAAAGGTATAGCATATAGGATTAATGATTAGATTTTCTCTGGGAAGTGTGACAGAATCTTTGAAGAGATGTCTGGGGATGATAAAAAGAGTTACAGAAACTTATCCATGTGTATCTGCTTTGCTCTCACCTTTTTTGTTTTTTTAAAGTTATGGGTAACACCCAAAGGAATTAGAGGGTAAGCTCTGGCTGATCTGTTACCCTCAAACCCAAGCATGTCTGGCTTCTTGAGGCAAATCTAATTTATAGAAAAAGTGGATTGTTTTCCTTATATGTAACAGTTGAGAAAACCACATCACAAATCTTTAAGATATGCAAACCAATCCTTTGATCTACCACAGTATTACTTCATCATTCTGGAATCCTTAAAGCTATGCTTGGATTGGATGACCAAATCATTGTTGAAATTTGACACTGAATGTGTATAATTAAAAGCATTTGTATCCTAATCAATAAGGCTGAGTTTTATCAGATATTGTTTATAATCAATCATTGGTCATCTTAAGGGACATCTAAGATCTAATTCTGAAGTAATGGGATGGATTCCTAAACAAAAGCCAGGCGTAGTAGGCACTCAATAAATAAATATTTGTTCAATGAATGAATTTATTCAGCTAAAAAAAGAGCTTGACATCAGTTTGCCCTCTGAGCAGGATGTGCATAATTAAAATAAACCCATCAAATCTGAGGTACCTGTGGAAAATCAGGGACAAACCCCATCTTCTTTCTTTATGTAGATGAAACAGCCATAACTCCCTGAAGAGGCTGGAAGAGTGATGCTGCCTGGAGTGAAATAGGAAAGCGGGCTGGGACTGCAATAGCTGGAGGGCTCACCCTCTGCCTTGAGGGAGCCGCCACTACCCAGCTACAGCCAACTCTCGCCCTGCAGAAATGTAAACCTATTTGGCCATTCGTCTTGTATTTTCAAGAGAAGCCAGAAATATAGATGAGAACACTTGCCATTTTGAAAGTTGGCAATGAATTCACTTTTTAAAAAAATGCTCTGTGGTGGCCAAAGAAAACACATCTGCTGGCCAGATAGAGCTAGAGTCCTCCAGTCTTGGTCTCTCTGCTTCTCAGCATCTCTCCTGTCCTCTGCCTCCCTCGGATTTCTCTCTGTTTCCTTTTTCTTCCTCTCTCTTTCCACAGCCTTTTAAACCACTCATTGTCTAGAAGTTAGTACCTGGGATAAAAGTCGTACGAGGCAAAAAGACCAGGGAACTGGATGGGTTCTCTACGTCACCACAAGGCTTACCTTGTGTTAAGTCAGAAAACAGATCAGGAAGTGAGTAAATTGGTTCTTACTTTCTTCATCAGTAAATGGGGATTGTTGTTGTTTAGTCACTAAGTTTTGTCTAACTCTTTGCAAACCCATGGACACCTCTGTTCATGGGATTTCCCAGGCAAGAATACTGGAATGGGTTCCATTTTCTCCAAAAGTGTGGATAATTGCACTCATATCAACTGCACCATTATTGTGAAACCAAATGAGACAATGTGTTTGTTTGTTTTAATGCTTCTAGGGCTTCCCAGGTGGTGACAGCGGTAAAGAACCTGCCTGCCCATACAGGAGACGTAAGAGACACAGCTTTGACCCCTGGGTCAAGAAGATCCCCTGGAGAAGAGCATGGCAACCCACTCCAGTATTCTTGCCTGGAGAATCCCATGGACAGAGGAGCCTGGGGGCTATAGTCCATAGGGTCAGAAAGAGTGGACACGACTGAAGCGACTTAGTAGACATGCAGGGAGGAGCTTGCTTTTATTTATTCATGACTGTGTTGGGTCTTCATTACTGCATATGGGCTTTCTCTAGTTGCATCAGGTGGGGGCTGCTTCTCCTTGCAGTGTGTGGGCTTCCCATTGTGGTGGCTTCTTTGTTGTGGAGCACAGGCTCTAGGGCACAGGATCAGTAGTTGTGGCACGTGGGCTAGTTGCCCTGTGGCATGTGGACTCCTCCTGTAGCAGGGATCAAACCCATGTCCCCTGAATTGGCAGGCAGACTCTCACCCGTTGGACCACCAGGGAATTCCAAGATAATAGCTTTAAATGAACCTCATCAGTGTAAAGGGCCATACAGTTATTAACCATACAATAGTTACTAATAATGAGAGGCGTATTTGTGTGCTGCATGTTATCATACGATAGTTATATTCAAAGAGCACCAGCAATGAGAGTAGACAAAAGTCAGATAGTCATAAATCAAACCTATAAGAATTCTTGTAGTGAATTCTACAAGACTGTACATAATTCAGTGCTAAATTATGTGGTAGAGACTAAAAGTACTGTAAAATTTCAAAGAAGATTGATGACAACTATAGTAATAAGAGAAAGAGTCTTGGAGGGAGACTTACACTAGACTTCAAAGGCTGCAAAAGATACTCATAATATTACTGGGTTGTTTCAGATGTCAAAACAAATTTCACTTTAGAATTGCACTTTTATGAATACATCCTATGTAGAACACCAAACATTTAGTTGTTGGTTTCCCAGACCTCATTCATTCATCCATCCATCCTTTCATTCATTCAGCTGATACTTATTGACATTTGTATGTGCCAGGTACTTTGATAGGTGCTAGGAAGACAGGAAACGGCAACTTACTCCAGTCCTCTTGCCTGGAAAACTCCATGGACAGAAGAGCCTGGTGAGCGAAGTCCACGGGGCTGCACCGAGTAGGACATACTGAACGACTGAGTACACACACACACAGGCACACACGGTCTATGCCCTCAGAAGCTTACCATCAAGAAATTAAGTTTGGGGGCTTCCCTATTGATCCAGTGGTTGAGAAACTGCCTGCCAATGCAGGCGACACAGATTTGATTCTTGCTGCAGGAAGATCCCACATGCCGCGGGGCAACTAAGCCCTTGTCCCTCAACTACTGCACGCCACCCCCCAGGCCATAGAGCCCATGCTCTGCAACAAAAGAAGCCACCACAATGAGAAGCCCTCGCACCAAGAGAAAGCATAGCCCCACTCACTGCAACAGGAGACAGCCCTTTTGCAGCAGCGAAGACCTAGCGCAGCCAAAAATAAATGAATACATGTCTTTAAAGAGAAAATTTAAGTTTGGAAATACTAGGCTAATCAAGATAAAACCTTTTTGAGTGAGGTTACTTTTTGTATGTGGAGAAGGAAATGGCACCCCACTCCAGTATTCTTGCCTGGAAAATCCCGTGGATGGAGGAGCCTGGTGGGCTACAGTCCATGGTGTTGCAAAGAGTCGGACACGACTGAGCGACTTCACTTTCACTGTTTGTATGTGTATGTGTACATATGTATGTTTATAAATGAAGGATTTTAAGATTTTTAGTATCCTTAAGTCTGAAAATATATAGAAAATGGTATATTGAGAGTTATTTTACAGATCAGCAATTGGACCCAATGTTTAGACACCTGCAAAATTGTCTAGAGTTTGAAGAAAAATATGGTGCATATTATTTGAAAACATGATATTAGACTCGTCGAACATAAACTGATCTTCTGACTCCTATGTATATAATAATAGCCAACTTGTAAATTACAGAAATATTCGAAGGTATCTGGGAACTCACCTAGTTTCACTGTTAATAGGGCTTGTACAGATGTATGAACACTGTGATCAACAAAATATGAAACCGTCTAATATTGTTCAGTCCCGTTGTTATTACATACTTTACAATTTTTAGGATGTCTATCATAGAGTTGTTCTCAGTTTTTCAGTTGTATTTTAGAAAAGGATTCTCTGACATACATTACCAGCAGTCTTATGGACAATTATAATACTTATAATGTACAATGTGCACACTTTTGCTACCTAATACTGCAGTGTTCATCCCATCTTTGGTTTCAACAGACCCCAGCCTGAGCTATGTAAATAACAAATAGCAGAGGACTTGATGACTAAATCACTATATATCCAGACAGAAACTTAAAGTGTTTCTCAAAATGTTGTGTGGAATTGGTTTTTCATGAAAAATAAGTTTTCAAATTATTTTATTTAATATTGCTATGTTATTATTTATTATATTGATGATATAGTATCTAAATAATTTTACTCAATGTAAGCTGAGTAAAACATACTACAGAAATGCTTAGAGTCTTTAAGATGCCAAAGCACATTATGGATTTTCAAAACAAAGCTTAATATTTAATATTTATGGGATCAGAGAATTCTTTTTCCAAGACATAGGTAATGGAATTAGTACTCTAGGAAAATAGTCTGGATTCTCTGCTTTCTAGCACATAACCTTTTCTTTTACTCTATATCCCTCAGTTATTTCAACATTTTTTAAATTATAATTTTGAAGATAAAAACAAACCATAAAATATTATATAGGGTGTAGTATTTTTATTAATGCACTTAAAATATATGAAATATATTTTAAAAATATGTATTCCCTGGCTCAGATGGTAAAAGCATCTGCCTACAATGCGGGAGAACTGGGTTCGATCCTGGGGCCAGGAAGATCCCCTGGAGAAGGAAATGACAACCCACTCCAGTACTCTTGCTTGGAAAATCCCATGGACTGAGAAGCCTGGTAGGCTACAGTCTGTGGGGTCACAAAGAGTCGGACATGACCGAGTGACTTCACTTTCACTTTTCATAATACATATACATGAAAATATGTAAATAAAAATGTCTAGAAAGCTATACATCAAAGAATTTGCAGTGCTTATCTCTGAAGGCTCGCATGACTAGTAATACTTTTCTTTATTATATTAATATTTTCCTGAAAGATGTATGTGTTGAGATAATAATTTATTATTTATGTTTTTTAAATGGTTGTTTCAAGAAATAGCATATAAAGATTAGAAAGGTGAGATGTATGGGCTTAAACTTGAGATTTAGAGCAGAACATTAGGAGACCCATAAGAACAAAAGAGGGGGCATTAGGAAAGGAGGTGTCTTAAGAGGAAGGTGTCAGAGGGGAAAGCTGTATCTCTTGTAAAAAAATGAATAACTGATTCACATTGGAACAGTGGTTCAGTTGTATCCATTTGTGAGCTGGATCTGGCTTGTACCCTCAGCACAGGGCCAACTGTATGCACCTCTTTCAAGGAACTCATTCAGTGATACCAGACTGACGACTCAAAATTGACCATGATGAAAGTACTTAAGCCACGAAAACTGGGTGACACTATAAATCCGGGGTCCTGCACCTCCAATCCGGAGAGCCAGTGTTAAACACTTTCCGTCACAGTACTGGCTGTATCCATGCTGTTCATGCCCCTGAAGTGAGCTTGTCTTACTGCTACTCAGCACACGTTTATCTCGAAGAGAAAACCACCTCTGCTTACACTACTTAAAATCTTGAAAGGAAATGATTAGGTTAATTTGGTCAATTTCAAGTTGATAAAGCAGTCTTAGGGAAAAAACTTTGAGTTCTATCTACTAAATGAAGAGAGAGTTTTCTTCCTCCACCTGAACTCCATCCAGCCATTCAGCCAGCCAGCCAGAATTATAACCCTCAGAAGTAAAAAAAGGAAGGAGGCACTCAACATATGAACTAATCATCTGAGATTATTTCAACCTGGAATATCTAAGGAGCTGATAGAGTGTTTTCTCTTACTTGGCTCTGTGAACTGACTTTTCGATTCCAATTATTTCTATGGCCAGAGATACTTATTTTATTTCTATATTTGGTGTTAATATTGGTATTTAACCTAACAATCCTAAATAAAAATTAAGGAAGCAATTCTATTTACAATAGCATCAAAAAGAATAAAACACTGAAGAATTAATTTAACCAAGGAGGTGAAGAACTCATACAATGAAATCCACCAAACATTGCTAAAATAAACTAAAGAAAGAGAATCATAGGTTGGAAAACTTAATATTGTTAAAATGTCAATGCTACTCCAGAAATCTACAGATTTAATGCAATCCCTATCAGAATCCCAATGCCTTTTTTTTTTTTTTTTGCAAAAATAGAAAAACCCATCCTAAAATTCAAATGGAATCTCAAGGGACCCCAAGTAGCCAAAAAATCTTGAAAAGGAAGAACAAAGCTGGAGAAATCATACTTCCTATTTTCAAAACTTACTACAAAGCTACAGTAACCAAAATAGCATGATATTGGCATAAAGACAGACATTCACTTATGTGAAATGCACTTATATCAAATTCATAGAGACAGAAAGTAAAATGGAGATTGCCAGGGGCTGAGGGCAAGTGGGAGGGGGACGGTGAACAGAAGAATCCGAAGTTATTGTTTAATGGGTATAGAATTTCAGGTTTGCAAGATTAAAAGAGCTTTAGAGAGGGATGATGGTGACGGTTGCACAGTCATGTGAATGTACTTAATATCACTGAATGATACACAGGAATGGTTATTTAAAATAGCAAATTTTATGTTATGTGTATTTTGCCACAATACAAATATTGGGGGAAAATAGTAAATTGGTTTTTCAATAATTATGGTAAAATATTGACTATACTTTTTAAAGATTTCCATCTACACCACTTAAGCTTTCTCTTCTGTCTCACTCATCATTCTTTACTATTATGTTTTTTGGCCTCACTTCAGGGCCTTGGATGCAAAATGTTCATATTCAAAGCTCTTGAAATGTGGACACATTTATTTACAGGCCTTTTACACAGTGAGGGCATTTCACTTGCCCAGTTCCATCCCCTGTCTGAACCTGCACTGGAGGGATTTATTACCAATGAACGCGTTGTAGTCCGGGCCTCTTTGCCTTGGGACACTCACCACCTGTGAGAGGCTCCCCCAGAGATTGCTCAACATTCTGGGAACCATTTCACTTCCCCCTCCAGGGGCTGCCACTTTCCACCCCCACTGCCTCAGATGTGTGCCTGTCGGGGGTTTCACCCAAAGGCTGGATCATTTTCACCTCTGCACTGGCTTTCATTTGAAACAATACAAGAGATGGAAGAATAACATGAGGGGAATGGATATTTAAAATGCACGCTAATTAGAGTCCTCCCATCCACAAGTTCCTGAACTCTACCCCTGTGACTTCCCAGAAGATGATAGCCAGTGGCCCAGATCAGAGCGTCTTAGGGCCGACTTTCCTTTAGAGTTGTTGGAGAGTGGCATTTAACTTGCAGTGAGTGCCCAAAGCTACGAAATATACTCTTCACAATCATCCTGCTGACACCAGAAAAGATACAAAGCATGACGTGATATCTGTTAATCAGCCACCAGAGTGCCTAGGGCAAGCAGGTTCTTTACAAACTCTTTTTAATGAGAGTTGCTTGATAAACTGCCTTAGAAGTAAAGTAAAATAAATGATGACAAGTCCTTAGAGGTCGCTCTTGCAGTTCAGCTGATGTATAACTGAGTTTCTAAGCTACTCATCTTCATTTATTAAGTTCTTACAATTGACTGGGTGTAGCGCTGTTTCATGTTGCAACTCTGGACCCATTAATATGACTGTCATTCGCATTTCAATAAAGCTGTTGGAGGAGCCGGGAGGAGAAGGGGGAGGGGAGGTTGCCACAAAGTAGGGATATTTGTTTTTTTCCTTAGCTTTTAAAAATAAAAATAGATTGTTAGACACTAGCCTGATAATTGGTTATTAGTTCCATGTTCTGGGCCTTGGGTAAAGTCCTCTGTGTATATTATAACCTTCAATATCCACGAGAACCCTGTAAGGTAAATAGAATTATAATCCCTATTTTACAGATAAGTACACTGAAACCTTCTCTTTTGGGGAGAGGGTATAATTAAGTTACTTTCCCAAGTTTATTTAGCTAGTGAAGTGGTGAAGTCACCTTTCAAACTCAAGCAGCCTATTGCTGTTTCAACCTTTATGAAGTCCATGAGTGATTTTTCAATAACAACAAAATAGGTACACTAAAGAGTTTACTTCATTTTGAAAACTGAGAAGGAAACAAAAGATCTCTAAATAGAAATCAAATGTGTTCTTTCTCATCATTTATTTTTTCACTAAATAATTTTTCAGGATATCTAACTGTCAATCACTGCTCCAGAAATCTGGAATATAAGTATAAAAAAAATAAAACCAACCAACCAAGCAAAAAAAAAAAAACCCACAATCCTTGCTTTATAGTCTATGTAACTCATGAGTTGTAGCCTTCTGGAATAAATGTAATAATGGAAGTACATATAATTTATAGTAGCTACCTCTTCTGAGAAGAAACAGGAGGTGAGGTGGGGGTGAGCATTGGGACCACTTCAGAAAAACTTCATGGAACACTAAAGGCTTAGGTCTTGAAATTTTAGGCAAAGTTTTCCACATAAAGCAAGGTAGGAAGCAGAGAAAGAAGTCTGCAGGCTATAGAAATAATATGAAAACAGGCAGGATGTTATGATGGAGTAGATATTTTCAAAGGTAGAAGTTACAGGGAAATTAAATTTTAAGTCAATTTGTTATAAGAAAATCATGTGTATCAGAGTTGAAAACTGGTGGCTTAGAGGTTAAAGCGTCTGCCTGCAGTGCAGGAGATCTGGATTCTCCCTGGGTTGGGAAGATCCCCTGGAGAAGGAAATGGCAACCCACTCCAGTATTCTTGCCTGGAGAATCCCATGGACGGAGGAGCCTGGTGGGCTATAATCCATGGGGTCGCAAAGAGTCGGACACGACTGAGCAACTTCACATTCACAAACATAAACTGTCCATTAAGCTATAGTAATTTACAGAAATAAAGATGAAAGCCCATTGTGCTTTATGGGCAAAAGTTTTAAAAAAAGTAAAACTTGAGGAGTTTAGCTATGATAGACGCTGAAGGTCACAATGTGTGACCTGAGATTGTTCAGTGCGTGGTATCTCTAAGTGATACATGAAAAAAATGAAAATAATTTGGGTCGGACTAAACTTTTCCTAGTGAACTGAATTTTACATGGCCACAGAACCACCTCAAAGTTATTTTAATAAATGAACTAATGTTTATTAAACCTGTTTACAAGCTTGATACTTTTATGAGAATGTCATCAGCTACTTTTCGAAATCCCACTTTCTGTTTAGGTAAATGGAGCCCTTGAAATGCCAAAACTTTTAATGTCCATTTTTCACCTTATAGAGTCTTATTTTTATGAAATTGCTGGCCTACTTTTGTTGGAAAATTTAGTCTAACATTTTTAATACCATAGAAACAGACATTTCTTAGTTGTCTTCTTAAATAATTTCTGGTTTTATGTTTGGGGGTTATTAATATTAACTTAATTTGTAAACGATGCATTAACTTTAAAGAAACCTCCAAAGACAGTTTTTTTTGTTTGTTTTTTTTTTAAGGCCAGAATTTCCTGAAGATTTTGAAGCTTCAGTTCATGTTTATTATGACTACCTCGGGCGCTGATAGAAGTCTGGAACATGAGTAAGTTATTACAAGAAGTCCTATTGAGCTTATTTCAAGAACATTTCTATCTGTGAGGGCTTATACCCAAGGCTGATGCTATCATATCGTGTTACTTTGAAGCATGGTAGAGAAAAAAAAGAGGTAAAAAGAAGCATTTAATTGACTAAAAGCAAAGGAACAAAACACCGATTGATTTTTCTGTGTTCTTGCGTAAAACTGAATGAGGTAGAAGACAAATTATCAAAATCAAAATAATAAATCCCCAGAACAGTCTATCATTATGTCCTGGATGATAAGGATTTACAGAGCACTTAACTAACTCTGGGGCCTTAAATGTGATAAGTAGTGTGCTACACACTTCCCTCCCTTTTTTCTTTTCTTTTCTCTTCAGAGGGAGGGAATACGGCCGTCAATGTTCTCCTTCAGCTTCAGTTTAGAAAAGAAGGGGGAAAAAGTGGCCCCCATCGATACAGTAAAAACTTCCTAGGAAAGTTAAAGAATACTTATTCTTTGGCAACTTAATAGCAGCCTCTTCCTAGATTGTTTTACTTTGAACCAGATGATATATATCTCAGGTCTGAGAATAAAAACAAAATGTGTCACAGTAAATTCATATCGTCGAGCTTTAGAAGACACGCTTGAGCTTGCTTGCCTTCTGTAAAGCTCCCTCAGACCCCGTCTGCCCTCAGCTTCTTTCTCTATTTCCTCCAAAAACTGTATAGAGGCATATATGGTATGTTGTACATGGAAGTAGCCGGGGGACCAGCCATATCTTGGCTGCTTGAGGTAGTATCTTTTCTCTCTGAACTTCAGTTTTCCCTTCTGTGAAGTTAGAAAAACCATTCACTTTTCAAGATTATTTTGAAGATACACTTGGCTTGTATTAAATACTCAGCAGTTGGTGGCCACTGTTACTATTACTTTTATCGTTATGATTATTTTTATTACTGTCGTAATCATGTTTGGAGAATAAATGAAAGAAATTTGGAGCTCATCTGAGATTGTAGCATCTTTTGTATCTTTTAGACAAACACTATCCTAGAAACAAAATATTTTGGTTTCCATAACAGCAAGAGAGTACAATGATTAGGAAAATAGAAGAAATCAATGCCAGCCTTGTATATTTACTTTAACCAAGAACACCCTTTTTCAAATCTGATGGTCATTGTCCCATTCAGCTTAAAAACTACTGCTGGCTGCAAACTTTTTGGATATAATTTTACCCAGCATTTTAGGTTAAAATTGTTCAAAGATCATTATTTCAAAATGGCTAATAGTACTGCCCCATGAAAGCCATGAGCAGCCATGTGAAACCAGAACTCCCAGGGACCTTCACCTCAGGCCATAAGATCCCACCATCTCAGCCATACAAACACAAAGCTAATCTTCAAGCAATATGAGAGTATTTGAAAACACTTCTATTATTACTAATTACAACAAAGAGCCAACTCAATGGAAAAGACCCTGATGCTGGGAAAGATTGAGGGCAGGAGGAAAAGGGGACAATAGAGAATGAGATGGTTGGATGGCATCATCAACTCAATAGATATGAAAGTGAAAGTTGCTCAGTCGTGTCCGACTCTTTGTGACTCCATGGACTGTAGCCTCCCAGGCTCCTCTGTCCATGGAATTCTCCAGGCCAGAATATGGAGTGGGTAGCTGATCCCTTCTTTAGGGAATCTTCCCAACCCAGGGATCGAACCCAGATCTCCTGGATTGCAGGTGGATTCTTTACCATCTGAGCCACCAGGAATACGGGAGTGGGTAGCCTATTCCTTCTCCAGTGGATCTTCCCAATTCAGGAATTGAACCAGGGTCTTCTGCACATGAGTTTGAGCAAACTCCAGGAGATAGTGAAGGACAGGGAAGCTTGGCATGCTGCAGTCCATGAGGTCACAGAGACGTGGACGCTGCTTAGCGACTGAACAATAGCCACTTATGATATGGTGGATATAGTAGCATTTTGTTTATAGTCGTATGGCACTAGTTAGGGTAGGAAAATTCTGAATTAATAAAGAATGCTTCCTTTTAGGACTATTTAATTTCCTATGACTGGTTCCAAATAGGAAAAGGAGTGCGTCAAGGCTGTCTATTGTCACCCTGCTTATTTAACTTATAGGCAGAGTACATCATGAGAAATGCTGGACTGGAAGAAGCACAAGCTGGAATCAAGATTACCGAGAGAAATATCAAAAACCTCAGCTATGCAGATGACACCACCCTTATGGCAGAAATTGAAGAGGAACTAAAAAGCCTCTTGATGAAAGTGAAAGAGGAGAATGACAAAGTTGACTTAAAGCTCAACATTCAGAAAACGAAGATCATGGCATCTGGTCCCATCACTTTATGGGAAATAGATGGGGAAACAGTAGAAACAGTGTCAGACTTTATTTTTGGGGGCTCCAAAATCACTGCAGATGGTGATTGCAGCCATGAAATTAAAAGACGCTTACTCTTTGGAAGAAAAGTTATGACCAACCTAGATAGCATATTCAAAAGCAGAGACATTACTTTGCCAACAGAAGTCCGTCTAGTCAAGGATATGGTTTTTCCAGTAGCCATGTATGGATGTGAGGGTTGGACTGTGAAGAAAGCTGAGCACCAAAGAGTTGATGCTTTTGAACTGTGGTGTTGGAGAAGACTCTTGAGAGTCCCTTGGACTGCAAGGAATCCAATCAGTCCATTCTAAAGGAGATCAGTCCTGGGTGTTCTTTGGAAGGAAAGATGCTAAAGCTGAAACTCTAGTACTTTGGCCACCTCATGCGAAGACTTGACTCATTGGAAAAGACCCTGATTCTGGGAGGGATTGGTGGCAGGAGGAGAAGGGGATGACAGAGGATGAGATGGCTGGATGGCATCACTGACTTGATGGACATGAGTCTGAGTGAACTCCGGGAGTTGGTGATGAGCAGGGAGGCCTGGCGTGCTGCGATTCATGGGGTCGCAAAGAGGCACGACTGAGCGACTGAACTGAACTGGATTTCCTATGGAACGTACTTGCACAAGAGGGGAAAAAATGTGACTTTTTAAGGAAGGGAGAAACTTGTGAATTAAACTGTGAATTTTGGGGTGTTTTTGGAAAAGTATCTCAGGTCTGTGGAGACAAAATTCAATTTTGTAGTTGCTACTATTATGCACGTGTATTTTGGAACAACAGGCAGATAACTGCAAAGCATTATTACAATTCACACACACAAAAAACTGATACTTTTTCTTACAGCTGCAGAGTTGATTTGATATATCCCACAGATAAAACTGATATTTTATACTTGTTTTCTTATTACAGATTATTTCAATCATCACCTAACTACATCTCCCAATTAAAGCACAATTTTAAGTACCAAAAATCAAACTGGGCCCTTCCAATAAATGAAACCCCAAGTATCACATGTTTAAATAAGCTGAATTTGAATCCAATATCTAATCTTTCTTTCATAAAAAACCTCTAGTCATTTATGTCAAAATTGGACCTCCCAAATGGAGTTCCTATGTACCTATTTCCATCCTCAAACCACTCATTTGGTTCACAAATCACATAATTATGAGTACAAAGGGATCTTGGGAAGTGCAATCACTTCACTGGCACATGTAAGTAAAATATGGATGCTCAATTTCCATCTTAATGCATGCAAATGATAGACCCACACGTCCAGGCTTCCTAACTGCCCCTGTGCACAGCCTGTCACGTGAGTATCAAATTTAAGGAGAGAATCCTGTTCCTTGGAACATGTTGAACGACATTCAGCAGAATTGTCTCCAGTTCTAATTTTGTTCAGATGTCTTACTTTAATTTCTGAGTACATAAATATTGGATTCTAGCCCTTAACATATTTTTATCTTTTGCCTAAGAAAGTTGACGTGTTACTGTTATTTTATTTTATAAAGAAACTGGCATATTGTCCTCTGTATAGTCTATAATGCTTGTAGGGCTTTGGATCTAGGATTTGCTAAAAGTGTGACCTAACCTCCTTGAGCTTTGCCGTCCTGATTGAAGAAATGGGACTGTATTCACGGGTGCCTTGTACAACACAGAGGCCGTACACTGTGCGGTGTGAAAGACCTTTGCACACCTGGACCCCACAGCTCAACTCTCTGTGTTAGGATACAGGTTTAATCTTTGTAACAGAGGCTCAGAGTTAACAAGCTGTGAGTTGACTTCTGTCTCATGGGTCAATCTGATTAACTGAATGTAAGCAGATCGCCACTGGCATGGCAGAGTCACAGGTCCCAAGCTCCCTCTCCCTTGCTCCTGTGCTGTCCCTAGGCTGTTGTCCTTATACACGTGATCCAAGAAGGCTAACAACTACATCTGCATTTCAGGCAGCAGGATAAAGCAAGGAGGGAAGAGGGGCCATGTTGCCATCCTTAACGGACATATCCTAGAGTTTGTTTACATAATTTCCCCACGTTGGCCAGAATTCGGTCATGTGGTCCTGTGATTGCAAGAGAATCTGGGAACTGTTGTCATTTTCCCAGAGTGACGATCCAAGAAAGGAAGGAAAGAGTGACCTATTGGACAGACAATTAGTTGGGGGAAGTGCACTGAATAGATTTCCTTATTTTCTAATGCTCTGGCATTTGAGGCCTTGATCCTGGAGAGAGTTCTCCCCCTGCAGCTAGCTAATTCCTAGAAATGAGCTTGCCTTCTATTCAGAAACCAACCTACCCACAGCCCATGCTCCCACTGCCTTTATCAAACACCCACACACCAAGTAACACCTACCTAAATCTTCCCGGATCCAGGGACCTGACAACTAGGGAATACTATTCAACTATTCAACCCCACATTACTCAGTGACCCGACCCTGTCTTTCCCACACCTTCCCATAAAAGAGTAACAATGAAAACTCCTGGCCACATTCTGCTTTTGCTCCTCTTCTCACTTAGACCCCGTCTGGTCCTTCCCCGGGTGGCCATGCCGTATGTGGGGCATGCCACATGTCTAGGGATCTGTGAGTACAAACTTCTCCCTTTATGACAACCATTCCCATATCTGCTGTCTTACCATATCTGACTAAAACAAATTCTGCGTACATTTTTAACATAGCGAGCAACTAGGAATCTCTCTCAGGGAGCCTGTTACTGTCTTCCACATGTACTACACAGGGATAGTTTGAGGATTAAGTGACTAGTGAATACTAACTTTGTAAATAGTAACATTCCATACAAACATAAAGACAGTTATATAATTCAGTTCAGTCACTCAGTTGCGTCCGACTCTTTGTAACCCCATGGGCTGCAGCACTCCAGGCTTCCCTGTCTATCACCATCTCCTGGAGCTTACTCAAACTCATGTGGGAAAATGACAGTTATATAATCCATGAGTAAAAGAACTTTAATAGGAAAATCTTTATTTTTAATATTTATTATGTCATGAAGCTGAATCTAACATCCTCCACCACTAACTTTTATTTGATTTAGCAAACACTGTAAAAAGAATGGCCAGATTTGAGAGGTGAAAGATGAATTCTTATCCCAATGGTTGATAATAAAGGGGCAAGTAGGAACTAGATCTCAAGTTTTAGACACTTTCCAGAGAGTCGACTTGTCTTTATTTGGGTTGGTTGTGGGGATACTGATAGTGGGATTTTCTACTGTGAATTACTGAAATTTTACTTGATTTTTCTTTTACTACTTTTAATTTTTATCATGAGCACACTAATGAGAAATATAGAAAGATAGAATCTTTCAGGTAGTTGCCTTTAACTATCTACACTAAGAGTTAGATTTTTTTGTTCAAATTATTTCTCAACCGTTGGACATCAGATGCACATGTATTACATAGAAAAATCTCCCAGCAAAAGCTACAATGCAAGTATAACACAATTTATTTGTAGGACAAACTGGCTGTGTAATTGACAAATTTAATACAAATGAGAATGACACAGTATACTTGTTTATATTGCACATTCCTGGATTTCACTCACAGAACTTCCAATTTAGTGAGTTTGAAGAGGGCTCAGGCAACTGAAATTGTATAAGCATCACAAGTAATTTTTTTAAATATACATTTACCATTTTTAGTAACATATTTTGTGATATAATTCATATATCATACAATTTACCCATTTAAAATATACAATTAAATGCATTTTATTATAATCACAGTGTTACGTATCCATCAGCACTAACATAATCCAGAACATATCCATTAATACAGAAAGAAACACCATCCCCATTAGCAGTCAACCTTATTTCCCTAGCCCTAGGCAAAACACTAGTCTCTATTCTCTCAATATGCATGTGCATATTCTGGACATTTCATGTCAGTGGAATCATATATTATGTGGTCTTTTGTGTCTGGTTTGTTTCCCTTAGAGCAATGTTTCCGAGGTTCATCCATGTTGCAACGTGTGTATATCAGTACATCAGTCCTTTTTATTGCTGAATAATGTTATTTTATATGGATATACCATATTTTATCCATTTAAAATAAAACCGATGGGTATGTTGGTTGCTTCCACTTTGGGCTATTGTGAATAATGCTTCTATGAACATTTGGATTTAAGGTTTTATGTGGATATATATTTCATTTCTCTCATATATACACCTAGAAGTGAAATCACTGGGGCAAATGAGTAACTTTCTGTTAAACCTTTTGAGAAATGGCCAGACTGTTTCCCAAAGTGGCTGTGCAGTCTCATATTCCCAACACCAGAGCCTGAGGTTCTGAATTCTGCACATCACACCAACACATGTTATCTGACATTTTGGTCCCAGCCACCTTAGTGCATGTAAAGTAATATCTCATTATGGTTTGAATAATATTTTCCTGATGGTTAATCAGCATCTTTTCGTGTATTTACTGGTTATTTGTATATTTTCTCTGGAGAAATACACATTCAGGCACTCTGTTCATTTTTTAAAAATCAGGTTATCTTTTTGTTATTGAATTGTAAATTACTTTATATTCTTTATATATACTTCATATACTCCAGATACAAGTTCCTTATCACACAGATGATTTGCAAAAATTGTCTCCTATTTTGTGGTTTGTCTTTTCACTTTTTTTAAGCACAAAAGTTTTCAATTATCATGTAGCCCCATGTTTCTATTTTTCTGCTATTACTTGTGAGTCTGGTGTCAGAGCTACAAATTCCAAATGACTTTTTGTAGTGGCACAAGATATATCTTGAGAAACGCTGACCTAGTTGCAGACGGTCCTTGACTAGCTCATTCTTTTGGAGCCTGCTCTTATGGATGTATTGAGAGCTATCGTCAAGGATAGCAGGGAAGATTAGCCTAATCACCCTCGTTACAAGATAGTCTTCCATTTAGTCATCCATCTAGTAGCTATTAGAGACATTGTGAAAATTAGAAAGAGGAGCCAGCTGTGAGAAAATGGAATCTTTTATACAAGTCTCGATGATAGGTTTGTATCAGAGGTGGAAGATAGCTTGCCCCTTCCCCCTGTCCTGTGTAGCCCTTTGCTGGGTCAGTGGGTTAACTAGCAGACCTTGGGAGCTATTTCAAGTCCTGTTCATTTGCTTGGCTGGACACTTGTATAATGCACAGATTGCACAGCTGTACATGGTAGCCTGGCCACTTTACTGGGGGCTTTATTTTGTTATTTCATCAAATTTAGTGTTAATACCTCTATTGTGTAGATATCATTGTCCCTCTATGGCCAGTGAGGAAACTTGGGTAGGTCAGGTAGCTTCTTCAAGTTCACAAAAATTGTACATTGGAAAATGGAAATTTGTGCCCTAATCTTATAAATTCAGTTCTAACTGTTTTTCCATTATGTCACTTTCTTGTATTCTATGTGTGATTCAAGTTGAAGACCTTAAAGCTTATTAAATGTTTCTATCTGAAAGCAGATCAGAAACTCTCTCTGATGTGTTGGGAACCTATTTACCTTGCCTGAGTCTGCACTCAGATCACTACTTCCTTGCCATTGCTTCCCTATGTCAAACACCTGCCCTTTCCATTTGGGGATTTGGCGGTGCTCCTCTTCCTGTACTGCTGAACCACAGGAAGATCTCTTCTACCTTCATGAAGTTGCCAGAAGGCTGTCAATCAGCAGAAATGCTGGAATTTGGTGTGGGATTACGTGATCAGTGGACTGCATGGAAGTTTTTATTCAAATGAGACATGAAGGTCTATGATATGAGGTTCATGACCACACACGCAGGTACACAAGGGCACAAGTAGAAAACCAGTAGGCATGGGAGGGGACTGGAGGGAAGACTTTCACAATTCCTTTCTTTGTAGGCAAGTCTTTTTTTTTTTTTTTTTACCCATGAGATACATGTGGCTGCATTTTTGGACAAGCCAGCAACTTGTTTTTCTTTTCTTTTCTTTTTTTTTTTTTTTGCTTATTTAAAATGTATTTTATTTAGACTAATTTTAATTTTTTTTAATTGATTTTTATTTTCTAGTTTGTTTTGCTTTACAATACTGTATTCGTTTTGCTATACATTGACATGAATCAGCCATGAGTGTACATGAACTCCCAATCCCGACCCCAACCTCCCCCCTCCCCCCTCACACCATCTCCCTGGATTATCCCCGTGCATCAGTCCCAAGCATCCTGCATCCTGCATCGAACCTAGACCGGCGATTCGTTTCACTTATGATATCATACATGTTACACTGCCACTCTCCCAAATCATCCCACCCTCTCCCTCTCCCACAGAGTCCAAAAGGCTGTTCTATACATCCGTGTCTCTTTTGCTGTCTCACGTACAGGTTTATCATTACCATCTTTCTAAATTCCATATATATGTGTAAGTATACTGTATTGGTGTTTTTCTTTCTGGGCTTCATCCACCTCATTAGAACTGATTCAAATGTATTCTTTTTAATGGCTGAGTAATACTCCATTGTGTATATGTACCACTGCTTTCTTATCCATTCATCTGCTGATGGACATCTAGGTTGCTTCCATGTCCTGGCTATTATAAATAGTGCTGTGATGAACACTGGGGTACACGTATCTCTTTCAATTCTGGTTTCCTTGATGTGTATGCCCAGCAGTGGGATTGCTGGGTCATAAGGCAGTTCTATTTGCAATATTTTAAGGAATCTCCACACTGTTCTCCATAGTGGCTGTACTAATTTGCATTCCCACCAACAATGTAAGAGGATTCCCTTTTCTCCACACCCTCTCCAGCATTTATTGCTTGTTGACTTTTGGATCGCAGCCATTCTGACTGGTGTGAAATGGTACCTCATTGTGGTTTGATTTGCATTTCTCTGATAATGAGTGAGGTTGAGCATCTTTTCATGTGTTTGTTACCCTCTGGGAAAGATTGAGGGTGGGAAGAGAAAGGGACAACAGAGGATGAGATGGTTGGATGGCATCACCAACTCGATGTACATGAGTTTGGATAGACTCCGGGAGTTGGTGATGGACAGGGAGGCCTACCATGCTGCGGTTCACGGGGTTGCAAAGAGTCGGACACAACTGAGAGACTGAACTGAACTGAATTTCTCTCACACTGCCTTCCATCTATATTATATTTCACTTGTGTGTGTGTGTGTGTGTGTGTGTGTGTGTGTGGAGGGCTGTCTATTTTCTTTCTTCTCCTCAATGGAGAAATGAAAAGGAGCCTATAAGAAAATAATTCACAGAAATTCGGGATGTCTATAAGAAGTGGAACTCAGCATAGAAAGTGGATTTTTTGCTCATCCTTGAACCTACCCGAACAGGAGCAAAGGTATTTGGAGAGAGGCAGTTAGATGGACAGAGGGCATGAGTAGCCTCTGTTCCCACTATGTGGTCTGGTAAGAATCAGGGTTTAGGTATTTTGATAAGCTAAGTGAAATCGACCCTGAATATTCATTGGAAGGACTGGAGCTGAGGCTTCAATACTTTGGCCACCTGATGCGAAGAACTGACTCATTGGAAAAGACCTTGATGCTGGGAAAGATTGAGGACAGAAGAAGAGAGTGACAGAGGCTGGGATGATTGGATGGCATCACTGACTCAATGGACATACTTTTGAGCAAACTCAGGACGACAGAGAAGGACAGGGAAGCCTGGCATGCTACAGTTTATGGGGTCGCAAAGAGGTGGACACAAGTCAGTGACTAAACAGGAAGTAACTGCACAAAGCTGCCTTGCTGGTGTCCCAGGGGTGGTCTGTCAGAATAGGGGACCATAGCACCAGGGGAAACGGGGCATGTGAACTGAGATGGAGTGGAGGAGTGTGAAAGAATCACAGTTCCTCGTGGATCGGAAGAATCAATATAGTGAAAATGAGTATACTACCCAAAGCAATCTACAGATTCAATGCAATTCCTATCAAGATACCAGCGGTGTTTTTCACAGAGCTAGAACAAATAATTTCACAATTTGTATGGAAACACAAAAAACCTCGAATAGCCAAAGCCATCTTGAGAAAGAAGAATGGAACTGGAGGAATCAACCTGCCTGACTTCAGGCTTTACTACAAAGCCACAGTCATCAAGACAGTATGGTACTGGCACAAAGACAGAAATATAGATCAATGGAACAAAATAGAAAGCCCAGAGATAAATCCACACACCTATGGACAGCTTATCTTCGACAAAGGAGGCAAGAATATACAGTGGATTAAAGACAATCTTTTTAACAAGTGGTGCTGGGAAAACTGGTCAACCACTTGTAAAAGAATGAAATTAGATCACTTTCTAACACCATACACAAAAATAAACTCAAAATGGATTAAAGATCTAAA